>JALBZB010000123.1:0-48262 GCA_038050625.1 Pythium sp. MPC-2022a
AAAGGGCTTTCGTTTGGTCTAATCGAGGCGTTTGCACGCCAAAAAGAACCCGTTTTAGCACGTAAGCAAATATTATGATTCTTAATTGCGTGGCCCTTCTTTTAAAATTAAAAGAACACCTCATTGAGTTTTGTCCTCCCAAGTCAAAGTGCGGAGTGCAAAAGCAAAGCAAACAACGAAATGGCTTCCTTCGACGACCTCGCGTTCGTCTCCCAGGCGGTGAGTGTGTAAATCGCGCGCGCGTGCGTGCGTCCTCGTCTCGCTAAGTTCTCACCCTGCGCATGTGCTCACTCGACTCTGCGTGTGTGTTTGTTTTGCTTTTTTACAGCGAGCGGCGTCATCTAGCGCTGCATCTGCGCTGGCGCAACTGTTCTGTCGAGACTGCAATGAGGTCGCGCAACTCACCACGGACGGTAATTGCTATTACCTCCCTATTGCTGTATGACTATGACGGCGTGCTTTCTCATTGTGTTATCTTATTGTGATATGGTGGTGACTTGGTGTACAGACAGAAAGAGGTGTCTGATCTGCGGCTGCGAGCTGGAAGATCGCTCTGCGCAAGCGCAAGAAGTACCGTTTGCCAATATCGTCAGCATCTACGTGACTCGCGCACTCGTGCTTGGCTTATCCACTGTGCTGCTTCGTTTCCTTGTGCTTCTATAGATTGGCGGACACGGAGCGCTCCCAGAAGGCGCGAGCGCGCAGGACCTGCGGTCGTTGGTCACGCGCCTGCTCTCTGTTGTTGGCGGCGACGAGAATGGCTTTGAGAACGAGAACCGACGACCCGCCTCGGACGAAGCAGTCGACAACCTCGGATCCTTCACAGCCGATCAAGCGTCGACGATCGAGGTTGCGATCATCGTGAAGGGGATTAAAGGAGAGGTACGTGGAAGTAGCCATGTCAATGCGATTTCTGCCTCTGCTGGACAGGTGCAGATAGAATTCTTAATTGGATGATTGAAAATTGTACCCATAGGTCGTTGCAGTACCTGCGAATTTTGGTCCCTGTGAGTCGATTGCGCAGCGAGAGGTGCTGGTTGCCGATCCATTCGACGGATCAGCACCATTCGCGAATGCGGCTGCTTTGAGTGGAAAGGTGCGGACATTCCTGATCTCTTCAGCTAATGCTGCGTGCAGTGGGGCTTCTAATAATGCTCCTCGTTGCTTGCAAAAATCAGATCGTCGTGATGGAGCGTGGTGTGTGCACATTTGCGCAAAAGGTGCTGCGCGCGCAAGCCGCCGGTGCTGCCGCGGTGATCATCGTCCAGACGATAGACGTGTGGCCGTACACGATGACGGACTCGAAGGGCGAGAGCAAAGCGATAACGATCCCTGCGTTCATGCTGAGCACGAAGCAAGGCAAAGGGTGCGTTTCTTCGATTGCAGGGAGAATGGTTTCTGTCGGCTTTGCCGTTATGACCTCTGTGAAGTGATGCTGACGTGTTTCTGTGTCTGTCTGTCTGTCTGGGATTATTCAGGTTCGTCGACTACCTTCAAGGCAAAGGAGAAGAATCGACCGTTGCGGACATTACAGTGCGACGTGATGCGCGCGAGTGCGTCATCTGCCAAGTGGACATGTCGATCGGCATGAAGGTGACGCGCATGCCGTGTCAGGTACGCTTGTCTGTTGCATTCCTCGATTACGGCAAACTTAATGAAGTAGCTGCTTGCTGACTGACTACCCATACATTTCATTCATTGCTCTGTTTGTCTGGACAGCACCTCTTCCACACGGACTGTCTACATGAGTGGCTGAAAATCGGCAACTCGTGTCCGATCTGTCGCGTGGAGATCCCAGCGAAGAAGAGCGCCTCGCGCGGCGCGTTTGTGAACCAGACCGCGCAGCAGCGCGGCGATTTTGCCTGGAACGACTGGTTCTCATGATTTGGTGAGGGGATCTACACGTGACGCTTACGTTTTGTAGCTTTATTCACTGTAAATCGATTGATTCTGAGTTTTACCAGTGCGCACATTCCAATGTGAGTGCACCAGGTGATGCACAACAGAAACAAAACAGATACAAATGAAATTGTATTTGTCTTTGCTTGTTTAGTGCCGAAGAGCATCGATCAGCAAGCAGGCAGGTGGGAGCGAACGTCTTGCAATGACCACGCGGATGCGGCCACTGCTGAGCTGCATCTTGCTGATGTCCAATGCCGAACGCAGTGAGCACCCGGTGGTAGGATCTGGCGAACCCTTCGCGCACAACTCATTCCGACCCATAGCATTTCCAGAGACGCTCGAAGTGTCGCTTGATGCACCAGAGGATGCGACCGCCACGTGAGCCACCACAGTCTTGTCGTTTTTTCTGACTCCACGTTTGCTCCAGTTCATCAAACTGTGTAAGAGATATTTGCCGTCAATAATGCAAATCTGTTTGTACAATTCCACGATGTACTTGATCACAGACAGCAGTGACAATCCTTCAGAGTGCACCCTGACACAGCGTTTGCAAACACACCCACCACGCTCGTGGAAGTCGCGACATGGCCACGCTTTGTCGGGGAACACGAGTTCCTCGACGAACGAAACGACTCACCAGTGAGTCTGTCTGGGTTGGGGTCAGGCGTCTGGAGCTGTCATGAAAGCGCCGATCTCTCCACCTTGATCGCATTCGCCACTCTGGTAGTGTTCCACCCCAGCCCCCCTCATAACCCAAGCGATCTCGAGGGCGTCCGCTGTAATCGCTATGGTTGTGCGATCGCTGGTAGCTTTCTTCTTCTTCTTCTTCTTCGCCGTGGTTTTGATGGCCTTGGTGGTGAAGGCGTCGTCACCTGTGCTCGCGCCATGGCCAAGGCCTGCTCTGTCATCGTGCGATCTCAAAAATGAAGCGAGAAGAACGAGAGAGAAAGGTGAGATGGAGAAGAAGAAAATGATGCCGAAGAGGTCGTTGAGAGGAAGCGATGGAGCCTTGATGGACTTGCTGAAGCTTGTGAGTCTGCAAGCAGATTTTGGTGATGAGAATCTTGCTCAAACAGCAATGGCTTGGTTTCTGTAACATGATAATCGATTTAGACAATCGCGCGACTTATCTCATTTTTCGACTTGGCTCATGTTAGCAAAACAAGGCAAGCTGAAGATACTCGCGTCTGCGTCTGAGAATAATCCTGAGTCTGAGAATGAGCCTGAGAATGAGAATCCAGATTTCTCTCAAACCGCACTGTTTTTTCAAGTGCAACAGCGAAGCAATGCATATTTCTCAAACTCACACTTTTAAAAAGCATTTGGCTCGACTCCCACAAAAATCCTCACAGCCACCTTCTTTCCGAGCCAGTCCGGGTTGTGCAAAACCTCACACAACTTTAAACCCAGAATGGCTCAGATTCTCCGGACGAAATCACAAGTTTTATATCCTGATAACCGGAATACGGAAATGATCGATTTATATCCCGTCTGAGGAAGAAGTCACCGCCTATTTGTTTGGCCCTTTGACGCCAGCGAGAAGCTGGCAGGTCTCCGTGGTGCAGGCTCACCGATACCTTTGCTAGCCTATCCTAGCAAACGACTGACGTTCTTCATGAAGATGTCCTTACTGGCGTTGATGTCTCGGTCCTGAGTGAGGCGACACGAATTACATTTGTAGATGGTGCTGCCTTTGAGATCGTACTTCACGTTCCCGCATCCTGAGCACGTCTTCGAAGTGTACTCCTCACTGCATTCGATCACTCGACCCCAGATCTCTCCATTTTGTATTTTAGGAGGATCTTAAATCTAAAGTGGTAAAGAGCCATCATTGCGTGCACGGGAGGAGTTGCTAGCTCGCGTCGCTCTCCAGCAGACTGAACCGTGGCTGCGGAGTCTGTTGCCGCACTTGCTTGCACTTTTGCGCCATCTCTGAGGTCTGGAACGCTGGTAGGAGAACCTTGTGGTAGTTGGTCGACAACCAACTCGAAATCTTGTGGTGCATGTAACGGATCATTCTGGTGATGCGGCGAAGGGCGAACCGGATTTCCCTTCGTAGACGGTAACGCTGTCGGCGGAGTAGTGGTTCTTTACGGCTCATGGTCTCGGTTATCGTGTTTGTTGCGGTGCTGGCTTGGAGGATCTTCTTCTCCGCTAATGCACTGAGTTTCGACTTCAATGCATCCACACGCTTGAAGCGATACTCGATCACAGAGCGAGCGTCACTCACACTAAATGTTCGACCATCTGGGTCGTACAAAGTTACGAAGTTTTGCACTCCTGGATCAATAGACAGACGCGTGTCGTACGCGACTGTACAAAATTCGCCGTGCGCGGAATTACAAGGTAGTACTCTCCCTCGCTGCAGTCGAACCGAGTGCAGCAGCTCAGGGAGTCGTTCACGCAGTTGAATGCCCTCGTTCTTTCCCAACCCGAAGAAGGTAGGGTGGAAGCGAACGAACCGCTTCTGTCCCTGCTGAACCACTGAGATCGATCGTGCACGGATTTCGATCGAATTCGACGGGGTGAACTTGCTCTTGAACTTCAGATCCGGGAACGTGGTCTTCTGCTCCTTTCTCTTTAACGCGAAGAACAGTGCGAGGGATGCCTTGATTGCTTTCATGAAGTCGCGGAATGCGGAATCGCGAACTCATCTTGCGCTTGTAGGTGCCTAGCCAATGCCTTCTTGTTGTTCCGAAAGAAGGTGAACATGGTCCTGGCTTGAGCGATGGGTCTGTATTGCGCACTCAGCTCGCTTAGGGTCATCCTTTTCACCTCGTTCTCGCGTCCTCGCAGCACCAGCCGCGATCTACAGTCGTCCTTGGAGGAAGTCACCAGCTTGTTGTAAATGGCGCGGTTGGAGGCGAACATCTGATCCAGCTTGGCGCGTTGGTGCCGATTCGGGTACAACCGAAGCTTGATGGCACTATTGACCGTCTTGTCTAGTGGTTCCGTTCGTTCATTCGTCAATGCTCCATCCGAACACCTGTCGGACAACTACCTGGGCTCTCCTGGAGCAAGACCCCTCCACGGCGTGCGAGGCGCGTCAACGAAGTTGCTGACTTCGAACCAGGATGTGAGCATGGTGACCACGACAGACTGGGAGTCTCGCGGTGCGTGGATGGAGGGTCTTGGGTGTGCGTGTAGGTCGGCCGCGTCGAGTATCCACAGCTCCTTGGAGAGCTCCCTATCAAATCACACAAGGGGATGTTTGGAGTCGTCTTTCTGCCATGCTTTCAGCCTCTTCGGTAGTCGTTCATTGCTTTCGTTCTCGCTGCTGCTGGTCTCCGCGACCAGATCGAACATGGCATCACTGACTGTCGTCTCTTGACAATTGCGTGAGTTGGAGAATGATGGGCCCGGGCTACTTTCGCTCGCAATTTATAATGTTTATGAGCGGCACCACTTTCAAATGTTCTTCGTCTTTCGGAAATGGAGATACATTGCTGCTAAATCAGTGGGTGCCATCCGTGTGGGGATTGTGGAGAGGATGCCGCGCCTTTATTAAAGAGTTGTGCTGGCGCTCTCTTCCAGTAAACCCTGCCGCCACAAACAACACAGCGTAGTACTAGGGACTTCTACACGGCTTCTTGAGAGGCTCGCGAGAAGCGCCTCTGTTCACTGCATGTTGTGGACGATAGTGCGATTATCATTCACCTGCAGCGCTTGTGAGTTTTGAATGTGCACTCGTTTATCTTCCTATGCTCTTGCTTATTTCCGCGCGCTCTGATTGGATACATAGAAAAATTCCAGCAAACTGATTGGCTGTCGATGCAATAGAGAAATTGCTTGCAGCAAACTGCTGAAGAGCCATTCATCAAACCACATCCATCCGCCGCAAGCAAACCAATTGCCATCACCATCACCACCTGCCCGCCTGCCATGGAGTTCTTCGCGTCCGCATCCGCCGCCACGGGCCCTGCCTTCTGCCCACACTGCGGCACGATCCTCGACCACCCGGACACGAACAATATCGTCTGCTCCGCCTGCGAGTACCGCTGCCAGTACCAAGGTAACTAACTGGACGTCACGTCACACCACCAATCGCCAGCCACCATACATGCGCTCGTCGTTTTGAACTGTTTGTTAATGTTGCTTGTTACTCCTGTGCGTGTATGTGTGTGTATTGCGCAGACCTGCCGTCGCTGTCCGTGGTGACGCACAGCGAGGACAAGCCGGCGCCAAAGTGGCTCAAGACTGAGAAGGTGATGACCGAAGTGACGGGTCCGTCGCGCGCGACCGTGGAGGAGACGTGCCCCAAGTGCGGCAACCCGGAAATGGACTACTACACACTGCAGCTGCGTTCGGCCGATGAAGGCCAGACCGTCTTCTACGAGTGTAAGAAGTGCGGCCACAAGTTCTCAGTCAACAACTAACAGAATACAGCAAGCGACGAGCGAATTAGAGACCCCAAAAGCCCCCAGTGTGTCTGTATTGTCCATATCGTACTCATGTTGTGTGTGGTGGTTATTTGTAGCATGCTGCTATGTTATATGTATATTGGCTCACTGCATGGAGAAGCCCGTGATCTCCATGTTGATTACAAGCGTCAGGTACGTCTCGAGCTCCTCTTTCGTCTGGTACATGGGTAGATCGATGCGGTTGAAGCACGTGTGCGCCTTCGGGTACAGTCCTGCAGGTGGTGTGCCGCACGCCACGATCTGGATGCCGAACCGCCGCACGCGTCCGTCGTTGCTGAGCAGCGCCTTGAAACCTTCGACCGGCACGCGGGACGTCCCCGTGACAAACTGCAGCAATCTCGCTCGTTGCTCCTGGGAGAAGCCTCGGACGGTCTCCCAGAACCACTCAATCGCTTTCTTCTCGGCTTTTGTGGGCTGATCGAACGCCTGGTACTTGACGTCCGAGTGGTCCTTCCAGTCGTCCACGTCGATCTTCGGCACGCCGCAGAGCAGGAGCTCGAGCTCTTGGTAATCAAACACCGCCATCAGGTTCCGCGGGATCACGTCGTAGAGCCCCTCGAGGATCGCCGACACCTGCTCCTTCACGCTGTCAAACATCTTGTACTTCATCAGCAGGTTTAGGTATTCGTCCTTGTTGTCATCCGTGACGGCGATGTCTTTGCCTCCAGGCTTGAGCTCGTCCGTGATCATCTCGTCATTCCCATCGATTCGCTGGATCGTGAAGTCCAGGCAAAGCGCGTCGGCGTGGTCGTTGTCACGAAGCCAGAGCGCGTTTCGGTACAGCTCTTCGTCGAGGAACTCCAAATCCGAGAACGAAATCGGGACTCCAAGAATATGCTTCAGCAGCGGCAGCGAGAAATGCACAGTCAGTAACTGCCCTTCCAGCAAGCATTTCGCGATCAATCGGCCGACAAACTGGTAGCAGCGCAGATGGTCGCGGTGGATCTGGCTCGAGTTCGGATTGATCCAGTACCCGAGGTTCTCGACGTGAGTCGGCTGGAAGAGCCCAAACGACTCGTCAAACAGTTTCTCGCACAGCAAGAGCACCCATTCGCGCATCAGTCCACCTGCATCCAGTCCCGGCTCGTCAATGAACTCGATGCGAAGCCGCTGGCGAAGATCCGATGCGGGTACCAGCATCAGCAAGTGCATCGACTCGTTCAGCACCGCATCGCGACGGATCTTCAGCAACAGATGACCTTCTTCCCACGGTATTGACACTTTCTCGATCTCCTGGAGGAACCAGCGCACTTTCTGGCGGAACGAGAGCGCTGCGACGGACTCAAAGTCGATGATGTTGCTCGCTCTCGGGAACTCGTCGACGTCGATCGTCTCTGCTTCGTGGAAATGCATCTCCGCTGGCACCCACTCGACATTCCCTTCTTCGTCCACATGTCGAACATACCCCACCGATGGCTGGGCAATGAAATCTGCACTTGATAAAGCTCCTTCTTCCTCATCATTTGTGGGCGAGATCAGCATTGAGGTCGAGTCCATCTTGATGCGAATCTGTGGCTCGTAGTTCCCATCGCTGTCTGCAGCTGCACTCATTGTCAGCTCGGTCTCTACGCCAACATTGTCGTCCTGCCCTGTACCATTGAACCCTCGTCTACTTGCTCCTCCAAAGATATACGACCCCATCTCCAGCGTCCCGCCGTCTGATGGCGGTGATGTCGGCGCGAGACTCGGTCGCTCGGATCCTAGCAAACTGAGGCGCGACGGTCGGCAGTCGTCGATGCGCACCCACCGGAACTGCCCGTCCTCTGTTTTCTCGCGCTGCCAGAGGTTACGACGCCGCGCACCGCGCTGCCGCTGGTTCAGGTTCATTTCATTCAGGCGGCGCACGTGGAACGAGCGATTCCTGGCTGCAAGCAGCGTGTTCTCCTCTAAGGATATCATGAAGGACGTCGGAGGCTTGTTGCCCCGCGCCGGGGACGCCACCACTTGCTGCGAGATCACTATGAGAGAATCAATTTAGACTTACATTAGTACTGGATCGTCATTTACCACCAGGTGTATGGCATCTTGAAGTTTACCTTGTGGCGTGCCGCACATGAGGCACTCTCGCTTGGCAGGATGGTTCTCATGGTAGCAAACCGTGCATTGCCACTCGGTCTCGCCCGCCTCAATGAAGCTGCACCAGATTAAGAGAAGCTCGAAGGGTCAGTGGTCGTCTAGTAGTGGTACACAATCCATTGTAATGAGCTGGAATGGGATGCACAACCGACCTGTCGACCAGCGAGTGGCGCTGCATGTTGTTGTTCATGTTGTCGTGCTCGACGAACCGCCGGATGCGCCGCTGATGGTAGCAGTACACGGCCATGCTGGCCACGCCGATGCTGAGCATCACGCCCAGGAAGATGTAGATATAGTACGCGACACCTGCGCATGTTCCATAGAGATCCAAAGTCAGTTATTAATGCCACTCAGATACATCATGACGCCATTCAACATCAAACAAGGGTGGCGCACTCTGATCGGGACCGCCCCTGTTGGCGTAGTACGGGTCTGTGCTGCTGTCTGAAGCGTTACTTCCGCCATTCACCAACGTCGAGTTCGTCATGATCAGATCTGATAGCACACCACCGTCACTGTTGCTGGAGTTGTCCGCCTGTACAAGCTGACGCGTCATCGCCATGACTCGTTGAATGTGCGCCATCTGCTCACGCGACTCGCGCTCATGCATTGCAGCCCGCCCTGCCCTGCTCGCAGACTCCTGTCGGTTGTTCTCCTTCTGATTCACTTGAAGCGCGGTCGTCTGTCACTGTTGAAAGCCCCCAGGCGTAGAAAAAAGCAGCACCAGCGCCCCTTAGTCGAGACGCAGCAATCAACACACTCTCTCACTCTCTCTCGTCTAGGTCTTCTTCTTGACCAAAGGAAGCAGCGCGTGTGGTGCGATCTGTCCGCGGGATCTGTCTCTGCACTACCGCGGCAAGTTCAGTTTTCTCTTTGACAGCCCTCCTCACTCGTCCGCGCAGCCAGCCCTCGCGCACTCGCAGCGACCGAGCGTCTCACAGCTTCGTTCTTCTCTTCCCGTTCTCCTTCTCTTTTCCCATGTATTTATAGGCGCTATTGCATTTTGGCGGTTTCTTCAAGGGTTGCGAGCAAAAAATTCTAGCAAACCTTGTTCGAGTGACGTGTGACTCTCCGTTTGTCGGATGTCACTGTTTTGAGTCATATAGTTTTTCTAACCCGGTAAGCCGAAATAAATAGTTGGTGCATAATGTTGACTTTTGATGAATTGTTATAACACGTTGATAGATATCCCCTATATAAATTTTAAGAAAATACCTATTTTCAATAAAAAAATAGGGTTTACCTTTTAAAAAGACAAAACAATACCCTAATCTAAACACTCGCTTGCACCATACAAAACGCGCCATAAAAACAAAAGCTGAGAAGAGTGAGCAAGAAAGGAAGACATGACGATGGCGCCGCCACCACCGCCGCCTTCGCCACCTCCGCCCGACGCGCCGGGGTCCCCGCTTCAACCGCCACCGCCTTCGCCGCCACGTAGCGCAGCTGCATCACCACCACTTCCACACATACTCCCACCACCTCCAGCATCGCCTCCACCGCCACCACCTCTGCAGCCAATCGTCACAGCGATCATGGCGAACGCCGCCGCCGCCAATCTGTCTGCTGCTGTCGCTGCTGCTACGAACCGGAGCGGCGACAGCTCAAGCTTCTCGTCACCGCTGCCACCGTGTCCAGAAGACCCACCGCCGCCGCAGCCGCCGTCGTGCACGCCACCGAAATATCAGCCGCTAGAGGAGAACGACAACACAGAGGACGAAGAGCGAGAAGATCTCGACAGTGTGGAAGATACAGGACTGGGGCAGCAGGGCGACGGATTTTCGACACCACCACCGCCACTCTCACCGCCAAGTGCGTCTCCGCCTCTGATGCTCGGGTCGCCACCGCCGCCCCCACCACCGCCTCCGTATTCGCCTCCGAGCGTGAAGATTGATTTGGGTTCAATCGGCTCTCCTGGAAAGAACAACAGCAACAGCAGTCCAGGATCCCAGCGATCAGCCGAGTACGGCGACAACGACACAGAGCAGGAGTCGCGGATCCTAGAGGCAGGTGAGGACGAGTACAATAACGACAGCGCCGACAACCTGGAGCACGAGATGAGCGTCGACGATTCGAAAGAAAGCAACAGCACAGAGCTGGGTGATAACAGCAGCAGTAGCAGACGCTCCATCGACAAAGCGAGCCCCACGAATAGCGTGCGTTCACCACGTGGAGGTGTGAACGCCGCTGCGATCCGCTCGTCGTCGTCGTCCGTGATCGCGTCCATGCGCAGCGCCGCGAGCGAGCGCGAGATCATGGCAGTCGACTTTGTCCGAGAGCTGCCAGTGGAGAGACCGCGGTGGTACGTCGGCGACATTGAAAGCTACAGCATCATCGACAAAGTTGGCTCGGGCACATACGGGTATGCAGAATATCGTGTTGTTCCCATTCTACTGTGTTGTATCAGACTGAGCTCAACTGGTTGCTTGTGCTGTACAGTGAGGTATTTAAATGCCAGCATAAGGTCACAAAAGACATTGTGGCGCTCAAGAAGCTGCGTCCGGATGTGGAGAAGAACGGGGTATGGCTTGCTCTCTCTCTACTGGTTGACTTTGGTCTGCCTATGTGCCATTTGCCAACACTGCTGAATCTCTATGCTTGGTATTTGTCAGTTTCCGGTGACGTCGATCCGAGAAATGAAGATTCTGAAGTTCCTCAAACACCCGAACATCGTGGCGCTAAAAGAGATCGTCAGCTCCAGTGGTAGGGAACCTGATTGACATTTCCTATCTCTTATGTGTTTCTTGCCCTTGAGTTGTCATTGCTGTTCTTGACAAAAGATGGGGATTTATTTGTCGTCGGGTCTGTACTCAAAACAGCACCACCAAAAGAGGGCAAGCGACCGCCGCTCTACTTTGCGTTCGAGTATATGGAGCACGACCTCTCTGGTCTGCTGAACCACCCGCGCGTGAAGTTTACGCGAACTCAGATCCAATGCTACATGCGTCAGTTGCTCTGCGGCGTAGCGTTCATGCATCGGAACAAAATCATTCACCGAGACATCAAGGCCTCGAACCTGCTGCTGAACAACACGGGCATGCTTAAGGTCGCAGACTTCGGTCTCTCGCGGTTCTGGAATGAAGTGAACGCGAAGGCAGGGCGATACACGAACAAAGTGGTGACGTTGTGGTACCGACCTCCCGAGCTGCTGATGGGGTCGACGTCCTACGATTTCTCGGTGGACATCTGGTCCATCGGGTGCATCTTCGCGGAACTGCTGCTGGGAAAGCCGATCCTGCAGGGGAAAACGGAGATTGAGCAGGTGCGTCAGGGTGTTTTAATGTGACCTTCAATTATGTTGTGAGGCTCTAATATTGCATATTGTGTTCCTCTCATAGTTACAACTCATTTTCGGGTTGTGCGGAATGCCGACGGAGGAGACGTGGCCAGGATTTTTCAAGCTGCAAGGCGCCAAGAACTTCGAGCTGGATGAGAAATACGTGTGCCGACTTCGCGACCGATTCAAAAAGTAAGACGTTGTTGTAATGATTTATGTCTGCTGTCTTCTGACGAGCATTGACTAACTCCTGTTTGTTACTCTTCAGCTTCCCTCCGCATGCAATCGACTTGCTCGAGAAACTGCTGACGCTCGACCCTGCGAAACGCATTTCAGCAGCAGAGGCAATGAACCACGACTACTTCTGGCGAGTGCAGACGTGCAAACCGAGAGAGTGCGTCTACATTCATGATTTGGATGACATCTCTGGTATTAAGTTATGATTGCTTACTGACTCTACCATTCTTTCTTTCCTATTGACCACAGCCTTCCCAAATTCCATGTATCTTCCACGCACGAATACCAATCGAAGAAGCGCCACCACGAAGAAATGGCAGCCGCTGCCGCAGCAAACCCGAATGGTGCAGCTCATGACCAGCATCGACAAGTCCGTGCTCGAGGAGACCGAGGCTACCGTCCTGACCGGAATGAGCAGTATCGCGCCCATCCGCCAGCAGCCGAACGCGGTGGCAGCCACCACCACCACGCTCACCATCGTAGCCAAGGAGCGCCGCACCACCAAAGCAGCCGAAGTGACAACCCTCGTCCATTTCGCCACAGAGACAGTGACTACTACGACAGAGATCGCGATCGTGATCGCGACAGAGAACGAAGTCGGAGCCGAAGTCGGGAGCGTGAGCGCGCGCGAGATCGTGAAAGCGGACACCCGTCGGGTCGCAGTGATTCGCACCGCCGTCACGAGTCGAGCTCGGGTCATCACTAGCGCTTCCGATTGCATGAAAGCGAAAAAAGAGCATGCAAATTTCCCATGTCGTAGTAGATCGATCTCTCTCCAATGTAGCCATGAAGGATGGGCAAGAGCTGATTTCGCCTATTTTTTGTAAATATACGAAGGACTCGGATGCAGTTTTGGAATTGTTTTGGCATTTGAAAGAGACATACTTTGAGCAGGTCTAGTGTCGAGATACTTTCGATGTATTCGAGGTTTATGAGCCTGAAAGAGCATACTCAGACCAAGTAAATGTAAAGTACCCAACTTAGCATGAATATAAAGTGAAATATCGTTTAATCCTTAAAATCGGGCATCCGATCCAGCTCTCTCGCACTTTTTGATTGTGGCGAAGATGACGATGCCGGCGCTCGGCCTTCTCCACGCGCTGCGATCCTCTCGCCGCAGTGCTCTGCTGGCGGCCGCGCTACTCTGTCTCATAAGCGCAGCGCAGGGACTGTTCTTTTACGTCCACAAAGAGGTAAGTGCGTCTGAGCCTCTGGTGCTACGTGTGTGTGTGTGGACCTGTGAGCTCTCAGTCGAATGAAGTGCTGACGTGTGTGTCTGTGTGTCTGTGTGTCTTACTCGCCCTTTGCTCATTACTATACGACTCTGACTGCGAGGACAGAACCACAGATGCTTCCTCGTGGATATCCCCGCGAAGACCGCGTTTCGCGCAGAGTATGAGTCCCCGGACACGACCGACACGATGGTACTGTATCGTACTCCATTTTTTTTTCCAAACACGTAGCCGCATGCTGGTGCTGCTGTACTCACGTCGGGCGTTCCTTTCCTTTTTGCGTGGCTGCTGATAGAAAACGGTGCTGGCGTTCTACGCACCGAACCCGGTTGCGGATAAGGAGAACGTGCTGGTGAAGAAAGAGGTCACGAACGACAAGGTCCGTTTGGACGCACACATGAAAGGGCGAACGGAGTTGATTGGGAGGATTTGGCGTTGACGTGCTGACTCACTTCACACTTGTTGGCAATGTTCCTCTTCTTCTTCTTCTTTGTTCATGGGGGGGAAATAGGGATCGATGTCGGTCACGTCGACGCAGAACGGTGATCACTGGGTGTGCGTGAGCCTCGACTCGGCCGAGTTTGCGCTTCCGGACGGAGCCAAAATGGTACAGTACAGTGGCTTGAACCCTATTGCTGTAATGCAGTGTGGATGGATGGTTTTCTTACTGAATCTGCTATCATTGCAATTTGCTTTTTCACAGCGATTTACGTTGAAGATCGCGATGGGCACGAGCTCGCAAGAGTACCAGGACCTGGCCAAGAAGAGCCACATGGACGACCTCCACCTGGAGATCCTCAAGCTGCGCGACCGAGTCGGCGCGATCCAGCGCTCGCAAGACTACGCCAAGGTACAAAACGCTACGCTACGGGCTGTTTAGTGGCTTTAGTTGACATTGGCGAGATGAATCAATGAGCTGACAGCGAACCTGTGGTTATCGATCTTGTTTTCACTCGCACAGGAGAAGAGTATGCAGCTGCAGACTGCGATCGAGAGCAACAACAACAAGGCGTCGTGGGTATCAGTGATCCAGGTGCGAAATTAATGCTGTTGCTTATCTCCTTTTGCATGCGAAGCAAGCAGTCGGTCGTTTGATTTGCTGCTGTTCACAGTGCTAAGACTAGCTAATGTGCGTGTCTTCCTATCCTTTCTCCTGCGCGTGTTTAGATCGCGATCTTGCTCATCACGGGCGTGTATCAGGCGAAGTACCTCCAGAAGTACTTCCACAAGAAGAAACTCGTCTAACTTTTTCGCTGGGAGAAAATGGCGAGTGTTTTTTTGCCATTCTCTCAAACGTGAGAAGCCTAGTCAATCTATCGTTTGGATGCTGTGTGTTGTTCTTCATTGTACCTCTCATGCAGTTGTTCCATAAGCCAAACACAATGGAAGTATGACAGATACTCGCATTTGCGAAACAGAACATCGTATCCATTGTTTTAATTGAGCTCTCTATTGCTTGCTCGCTTACTCCTTGGTGTCGTCGCCGAACGAGAGCGTCTTCGCTGCTGCGTCGCGCTGGCGCTCTTGCTGCAGCGCGAGCTGCATCGCGTTGTGGATTAGCCGGCAGTCGTTCGTGTACGGCACCGAGTAGTCGACAAACGAGCCTACCAACAGGCATATATCCACAGTCAGTCAGTTGTCAGATGGCAAACACACCCACACTTGGAATGCGTGCGTAATGAACGTACCGAGGACACCGAGAATCGCGAACGGCTTGTACGACTTGCGCTGGATACTGATTGGGATACCGATGAGCACACCAGCCACACAACACTACGCATGCGTATATACAGGAACATACACATACACATACAGCTTTGGGTGAGACGAGTGTTCTGATGGCAGCTGCTGCCTTGGTGGCGTCACCCTGTCAAGCGTGCGCGTTTAAAGCGCCTGCAGCGCAGAGATCCAATCAAACGGGCGCTACGCACCAGAATCTGCCGGTTGATCATGCAGGACGTGAGCATCTTCTTCAGCTCCGCCGAGTCCTCGTGGCCCGTGGGCGTCGTGCCCTCTTCGTCGTTGCGCTTGATGAACATCGCTTCACGCTGTTGATTTCGAATTGATCGATTGATTGATTGCCTTGACGAATGAGACCACTGCCTATTAACGTATTGCTCCAAATAAAAGTCCGTCCACTATTTCAATAGTGCGCGGTTTTCCCCTGAAAACCTGAGGGCTCACTTAACAGACCCCATTTCGACAGTGGTAATGCACTGGATGACTTCTTTCTTGGAGTTCTGTAGCCATCAACAGACAACAACTTTCACTCGAAATGACTCAACAAAAAGAAATCTTAGACAAGCATTACGCCAGATTTGCATACACACACATTTACGCAAGAGTCTGCAATGTTCCAGAGGCTTCACACGACTCTTTCCCACTGCTCACGCGACCAGGTCTGGTTGCTGGTGACTGGAGCCAACGCCATCGCCGTCATTTGCGCCGACTCGGCGGGCGAGATCGACGTCCTGTAGCCATGCTCCTCGGGTGCATCACGGATCGAGGAGGACTCGACTTGAAGTACACCACTGGGGGGATCTTTCGTATACATGCCGCTCTGGGTAGATGATAAAACGCTCTGCTTTCGATCGCTCCACACCGCCACGCACGAGCAGAATATGATGAGAAGCCGAATGAGCCACACGTAGAGCACGAGCGCATTCATGCCCAGGTACACGTTCGCGACAATCTCTCGATTCGCGGTCGACATCTCACTCGATTGCAGAAACGCGAACGCGAGCACGAGATTCATGGTCTTGACTGCGCCAACTGTGTAGGTTGCGATGAGCGCCACGCGATTCACGAACGGCTCAATCGTGTACACCGCGACCAGATACAGCAACTGGATCGCGACAAGCAGCAAGAGCAGCGTCGAGCTGGAACCGAACACACCGGTGCAAATGCCCACGACGATCTGCACAGACGCACCAAACATGAAGAACATGCGCGTTGGGTGCGTGTAGTGCTCATAGAGCACGCCCCACACTGCGACACACTCAAAGCGACGCAGTTCCTTCTCTGAATTGTGCAGCACCACTCGTGCACCATATGCGACTCCCGCGGAGCAAACGCCAAAGAGCGCCAGCACGGAGAGAGATATCGGCCACGTCTCGATCAGGTTTGCTTGCACCTCCATCTGCATCTCGAACGACGCGGTGAGACTGAGAGGGAACAGTGAGAAGTACCACACCAGCACAGTCAAGCCCATGATGCGCCTCGCGATGCTTTGGTTTTCGGTCATTCGTTTCCATTTCCCAATCGCTGTTGCCGCAAGAAACGCCATCCCCACGACCAGCATCGCGATCACGAAGCCGACGACGCAGTGATACATAATCTTGGTCTCATCTTGTCCAATGCGATCGCTGTAGCCCACCAAGCCGTCCAACACGATCGTCCGCAGGCGACGGTGAGCATCAGAGCTGCCGCTTCCACCACTTTCGTCACTTTGAACGAGAAAATTCGTCCACGAGAAAGTGTCGGTGAATTCCCACAGGAAGTACGGAATCTTCAACAGCGTGAGCGCGGAAAGCGACGTGGCTTGCTGGAGATACTGGACGTACAACACAAACTCCCACGAGTTTGGAGACCAAAGCGCACTCGTCCACGACAACCTTGGATCCATGAACACGAAGTGGAAGCACATAAGCAGCGTGATCGACATGCCCGCTGCGAGACTTGTCGAGTACCGAACGGACTCGTAGACATGCGCGTCACTTGCTGAAGTCAAAGACTGTTTAGAAGCCCCACGCTGTTTGCCGCCAAGAACATGAGGCAAATCTGTATCCAAAGTTGTTCCATCGATGTTGTTGCTTCCCGTCGTCAGCTGGGATTCGATGCTTTGACCTCGAACGTATTTCTTAGGCTCGTCGGTGATAGAACCCATTGGGGTCAAATTCAGACTCACTGGTTTGCTTGGGTCTTTTGAGATCAACTGACCACCTGATTCGCTCAGTTGCACCTGCTTGTCGACAGTAATCGGAGATTTGGAATTCGCACCGAAGATGAGAGAGGACACGGCAATAGAACTGTTATGCTCGGCATTCCGGCCTTCGTTTCTCTCCTCGGCGTGCTCAGTAGTGCGACCTTCATTTCTCTCCACTGTAGCCACGGCGGTAGTCGATGTTGCATTCCTGGGCTGTTCGGACTCGGTCTTCAAACGAGAATCAGAAACAAAATCTTCACTTTGCGCTTTCAACACCGGAGGTACAGACGAGACTTTCGGGTCAGAGAGAGCTGCTTGTACCCCTCTAAGCTGAGGTGATGATTTTGCGATGGATTCCGACGACGACGTTGACGTTCCCGAATTGGATTCTTCTTTCACAGCCGTTGACTTGTCTGTTGGAAAGGACTCGATCGATGCAACAACTGGCATCGAAATTGCTTGAGGCAATGCAGCTAACTTGTCGTCGTTCCCTTTTGTATCGGGCTGCTCCGATGACGGTGGACGAGCTGCAACGGTGCCTTGAATCAGTTTACCTTGGTCTTCGGGTGGCTCTTGCGTTGGAGATGACAACTCTAGAGCAGTATTACTTGGATGCCCGGTTGGGACTGAGTTTGTTGTACTTGCTGCGGGGCTAGCAATGGAAGGCAAAGACTCTCCTTCGCCAACATGCACTTCACCAAGTGGGGCAGCGGACACTTCGATCTGCTTAGGAGGAGTTGTAGATTGCCCAGATTTGATGTCGCCATGATCGTTTCCGTGATCATTGGAATCGTGAGAGTCGACAAGTTGACTGGAAGTATCTTTCAATACTGTCGTTGCAGAAGCCACAACTGTAGACACAACAGGCTGCGCTAGTTGTACAATCACCAAAGAGGGGTGGACAGGAGGCGCATCGACTGCGACCAAAGACACGTCGGTGTGTGCGTCCACGTTGACTAGTGACGGCTCGGTCGCATCTGTCGTAACTGGTACGTCGTTCTTTCCATTTCCGTTGTCATTCTTGTGCTCTTTATCGCTTCCAGCTGCATGCTCGTTCGCGTGCTCGTTTGTATTTGCAGGCACAACGGGTTCTACAACCACCAAAGACGGTTCGACAGGAGGCACAACGACTGCAACCACGGATGAATCTACGCGTGCACTTGTATCGATTTGTGGCTTGATCATAGCTGGTGAAGCTAATACATCGTTGCTACCACTTCCGTTTTCATTCTTGTTGCCAGTCGCGTGCTCGTTAGCATTTGCAGATACGATGGACTGCATTAGCTGAGTAACCACTGAAGACGATTGCGCAGGAGGTGTATCAACTGGAGGCGCATTTACAGGTACACTTGACTCGAGCTGCGGCTGAGTCGTAGTTGGCGTGGTCGGCACATCATTTTTCGCATCTCCGTTGCCCTGTCCATGTCCTTGCCCTTGCTCCTTCTCATTACCACTCGCGTGCTCGTTCGCATTTGCTGATACCACGGGCTGCCCATTTCCCAAAGAGAGTTGAGTAGGAGGCGACTCAACTGGAGGTACTGACACATCTATAGGTGCGCTTGTTTGGTGCTGTGGCTCGATCGGAGCTGGAGTTGGAACTGGTCTAGTTGACACTTCGTCGTTGCCATTCGGGTTTTCGTTTTCATCGCTGCTCTCATCACCGTTGCTGTCGTCGTTGCTGTCGTCGTTGCTGTCGTCCTCTTTCTTATTGCTGTTACTGTTCTCGTTGTTGTCGTCTTTCTTGCTCTCTTTCTTGCCCTCTTTTTTCTTGTTGTTCTTGTTGACCTTCGCGTTTGCACTCGCTTCTTCATCTACAACAGCGTTTCCAACGGGAGGTGTGATAACAACCGCTGGTGCCTTGGTTGCATTGTCGCCACCAATGACACTAGGTACACTAGGATTTCCGTTGTTCACATCATCGACCGCAACATTCGCTGGAACTAGAGCAGGAACAGGAAGTAGCTGAGTTAGAGGCACAGATGTTTCTACAGGCGCGCTTGTCTCGAGCGGGGACTCAGATAGTCCTGGAGTCGGAGCTGGGATTGGAGCGGAAGTTGGCGTTTTCGGCACATCGTTGCTGGAATTCTTGCTTCCGTTCACATTTGCATCTCCATTCTCGTTGTCTTTCTCGTTCTCGTTCTTCAGGTCTGTACTGTTGTCGTTGCTGTCACCGTTGTTGTCGTCGATATCCTCCTCCTTGTTGTCCTCTTTCTTGCTCTCTTTCTTGTCCTCTTTCTTATTGCTGCTGACCTTCGCGTTATCACTTCCTTCGTCATTTATAACAACGATTTCAGAGGGGAGCGTGGTAGCAGTGACCGGCGTCTGGACTTCACTGCCATCAGTAGCACCATCAGCGACACCAGAGACACTAAAGCTTCCATCGTTCAAGCTTTGACCACCACCATTTGTTGGTTCTCGCACTGCCGTAGGAGCAGGAGCAGGAACCGAAGATGGCTGCACTGACGGTGACTGAGCTGAAGACGCGGGCGTGTCTACGACTGCATTTGTCTCAAGTGGTGATGCAGTCGAAGTTGGAGTTGGCGTGGCTGGTACATCCGTCGAAGATGGAGCTGAAGTTGGCGTGGCTGGTACATCCGTCGAAGATGGAGCTGGAGTTGGCGATGTTGATGCACCGGTCAGACTTGGTTCTGGAGCTGGAACTGGAATTGGCGATGTTGATGTATCCTTGTTGGTTTTCGCTTTTTCGTGTTCGTGTTTGTTTTCGTTTACATTAGCATTAGCAGCAGCAGTAGCATTACTATTTGCTTTTCCTTCCCCGTTGCCCTTCTCGCTCTCGTTGCTGTCGTCGATCTTTTCATCGTTCGTGCTGACCTTCACGTCGACACTTGAGTTTTCCTTTCCAGCGGTGCTGGTGGCGGCGGGATTTCCACTACCCACGCTTCCGCCTCCACCACTCGCTAACTCTGGTAGCGATGCAGGGACAGGAGATGGTCGCGTAGATGAAGGCGATTCAACTGAAGATGCCGGGGTATCGACAGGTGCACTGGTCTGAATTTGTGGTTTGATTGAAGCTGCAGTTGGAGTTGAAATTGGCGTGGCAGGTGCGGATGCTGGAACTGGTGGTGTTGAGACTGGGATGAGCGTGGTTGGAGTTGAAACTGGCGTTGAAGCTGGTGTTGCGATTGGCGTTACTGGAGCTGGAGTTGGAACTGGCGAAGACGCGTTTGGCTCATCCTTGCTGGCATTTGCGTCAGCATTTTCGTTTCCTTTGCCGTTGTCCTGCTTATCCTCTTTCTTACTCTTTTCCACATCTGATGTCATTGTCGTGGCTGGAGTCGGCGCAGGAGCAGGCGTCTCTTTCTCCTTCTCATCCGCTTTCCCACTCGCGAGGATCCGTCCTCTCGCGCTCAGATCCACTGTCACACTCGCACACTCAATCACCACCACTATACACAACAGCAGCAAGAGCAACAAGAGACCAAGCCGCGCGCGCCGCGACCTCGATCGCTCGCTTCTCGCCATCACCCTGGCGTTATGGTTATCGTAGTGCTCGTCCTCTTCTTCTTAATAAATGTACCGAACGCGCTGTTGCTGCCAAAGCTCCAAGCTATTAGAGAGAATGATCGATCGATCGCACGCGGTTGATTGATTGTCAGCGAAGCGGTGCGAGTCAGCTGAGTTTGGATTATGGAGAGAAAAGAGCGGAAGGAACTCGCAGCGAACGCCCCGCATGTGCAACCAAACCAAACGCACCGGATCAGTCTGCGAGCGCGCGTCAAGCGTAAAAATACCCGCGAGTCCACACCATCAGCCGCAATAGCAGCAGATGCGAGCGCGCAAGCGAGCCGCTGGCTTCCTTCGAGAGCGTCATTACCGTTTTGATGGTATGAGGCGCGCGGAAACTCTTTGAGCCTTCTTTCCATGGAACGCTCGCGCTCAAAACGAAATGCGGAAGAACGCAGTTCGGTTTGCAGCCAGTGAGGGTAGTATCAGATATATTTAATACAAATGCAGAATATCGAAGCTGAAAAGCGCCGTGTTTTCAGGATATTGAAGCCTAAATGCATATTCTACTTGTAAGAAAGAAATCAGGAAAAGGTGCCTACATTTTGTAAAAGAGTTTGATGTTGAAGTGGTATCACCTCACGTTGTGGAACTGGCGCTCCCCAATCCAAAAAGGAAACCACCACCACCCATGGATCGCCTGTCGTCTGAATGATTGAAGCAAGTGCACCTGATACTTTGGCGCTGCCTCCCACGAGCTGGAGCTCCAGCGCAACGCAAGCCAGAGACTTGCGATGGCGCCCGTCGCGTATTGTTGTGATGACCGACAGACTGATTGACTCGCTGGCTGGTGGATTGGCTGACTGGCTGGGCCTGCGGGACTCAAAACACGTTGAGCAGTATATCGAATGGATGAATGGACGAGACCCTACTACGTGACTTTATATGATCGCGAGACCCTCATCTCGGGGGCACGACGACGACTCGAAGGCGACTCGGCTGCCTAAAAATCGAAAGTGTAGCCATTTTGTCTTGGCTCCGTAGCTCTTCATGATCGGTGGACATACAGTTTTGGGCGCGGATACGATACTACCAGTATACACGTGGCAATGGAGAACCCAAGCTAGCTCACATGCAGGTTCTATCTACTATTGTGCCGCCGCGTAGATGTTATCCCCACTTGTTTGATGATGGAGAAGCGCCTTCTTCATACATCAAGTAGAGTAGCCTCAAGAGGTTGATTTAGAGCACTATACACGAACACACGAGCGTTCCTTGGAGGCTTTTACTGACCACTTTCGCGAGAATTTGTAGGCCATGTGCAGGTAGTTAAGGCCTCCTGAGCAAGGAGCCTTCTCACGAAGAAGATTTCCGCGGCTGGGTCATTCGATCTCAGAGACGCTGTGAGGTCGGTCTGGTTGTTGTCACTGTCTGTCATCACTTGAGCACGCTGTGCCTCGGAAGGCGGAGCCATCCCGTTTGGTGGCAAAAACACTTGGTTTTAGGAATGTTGCGAGGTTGATCGAGTTGCCGACGTTGCTTACCGTCATCCCATTGCGAGTATGCCCGTGTAGGTTTTGGAACTCTGCGATGTCAATCGAGTCATCTGCACTGGCCACCATTCCTTTAGTACTGGTACTTGCTGTTCTATGAGTGCGTTAGATGGAGTCTCTGCATGGGTGTCTGATCGCAGCAGCCACGCAATATCACCAGCCAGGTTGCTGGCTCTGGCTGCTATTCCAGCGATCTCCAATTGTCTTTGGAAGAGTGTAGACGTAGACGTATTGATCACAAATGGCGATTGGAGCCATCATAAATCGTGTTTCAAAGGTTCTACTCCATGAGCCAAAATTGTGAGTAGGAGACCGTAGCTTGATAATTTGATCGACACTACTTTGAAGTGCCTTGTCTATTTCCCAGCTTGTCTGATCGTAGTGGCGACTCAAAGGATGTGTCTACCCCTCTCCCTTGAACTCGAAGCTGGTGTGCTTTTCACCATCTACGCTTCATTTAAATCAATTGTCCCATGTCGGGTCTTCATCCGGATTCTCGATGACGACGTCGTTGATTGCTTGGATCTGGGACAGCTGGCGCGCCTGAGCGAGCGGCAAGCGCTCCACGTACAGTGTATTGAAACTCTCGGGTGGTTTGCGGCGCGAGTTGGACAAGCGCTTCGAAATGCGCTTGGTGTTCGTGCACGCCATCGCTTTGAGCTCCGCGCCGAATGCTCTAGAGCCTCGTCGTATCATCGACATTGCGGATTGTTTGAGACTGTCTTTCCGGATGGGAATCGGTAGTTGGTGGCGCCTGTGTTTCGAAAGCTTGCGCAAATTATTCGCAGTCTGCATTCGAGAGTCGCTGATCCGCTTCACGGCCATGAAAAGTTGGAAACTTGTCTATGATCATCGTGAAGTCACTCTGCGTCAAGTACGCGAGCTCGGCGATCAACTCGGCCCGCACTTCTGCGCTCTGCGACTCGCCAGTCAACAGCGAGATCTCGCCAAAGAATGATCCCTCGCCGAGGTTCCGAGCGGGGTGGTTTTAAACGTGACGGCCTGAACGCTGATGGACACTCACTCGCTCTTGATAAAGTAGAACTCCATTGCCTGCGATGACAAAGAACCAGGAGCAAGTTAGAAACCCCGAGGGACAACAGCATTGAACATTTGTGAATGAATCGAAGAGCTACAGTCAACGCACCACTTCGCCTCGACGAACGATGATCTCGCCGGGCATCACGACCACGAGCTTCAGGCACTGGATGATCGCGACGACGCCAGCATTGGAGTAGACGCGGAAGAGCGGCACTTTCCAGATGAAGTCTTCATGCAAACTCAGCTTGAGCGCAAGTTTCAGACGGTCGGGTAGGTCTGCAAACAAGTTGTCGGTCGGGTCTCGCGATCGGGTGTTCAAAGAGTAGTCGTAGTATCGCCGAATCTTGTCCTGGAGCATGAGTGGGACTTTCTTGAAGCGTAGGTACTCATTGATGTTGTCCATTTGGTTCTTCCGCGCGATCTCGGCCTTGTCCAGATTCAAGAGCAAATTTGCAGCGCTACCAATGATGCTGGCGTTGATCACGATACCCACGACCAGTATGAACGCGGTGAAGAATTTCTCGATGTACGTTGTCAGGCTCACGTCGTTCGCAGTCGTGACCACGATCGCGAAGTAGAAAGCGTCAATGTACTGCTTGCCGAGCGTACTAGCGCGGATCTCGTCCGCTGGTCCCCAACCGGTGTGCTCATACTAGTTGTTGCTGATGTAGAAATACGTGCACGCGATGAAGTGCTGCGAGACGAAGAACACTAGGGTGAGCGTCATCATCCGCAGCATCGACGAGTTCACCCAGCAGTTGATCCAAGCCGACATGGCTTTGAACAAGCTCGAATTCGACATCTTGTACACTTGCGTGATCTTCACCACTTTTGTGAGGTTGAGAAGCCCGTTTCGTGTGCCCACGATCGGAGATGGGAAGCTGCTGATCGCATCGACCGTGAGCCACCCATGCAAATAGTTTTGCCGGACCTTGACAATGCCCTAGATCTCCTCGCCAGTCGTATCGTCTTCGTAGCTCGTGAAGAAGTTGAGTGTCATCACGAGCAGAAAGATGACGTCCACGATTACGTCGAGTACGAAGCCCATGCCGGAAGGGTGCACAGAGAAGCCAACTTTGATCGGCACCAAGAACATCACGTACGCAGTCGTGAGCGTGATGATGAGATCCCACCTGTGGCGAAACGGCGAGTTGACCGAGATCGTGAACAGATGTGTGCTGCGCTGCTGGATCTGCGCCAGCTGCGCGGTGTTGAGCACCATGACTTCCTTGTCCACAAGCTCTGCGATTTTCGCTTGGAGTTTCTCTTCGGCCTCGTCGTTGTTGGATTTGTGCAACACTTTTGACAAACTTTGTGCGATACTCACGACACTCTCTGCAAACGACGAGTAGCTGCCTCGTCTTCCTCCAAAGGCGTCACCCAAGGACGTGACGCTTCTTCTTCTTCTGCAAGACCCACCTTCGGCGAACGACGTGAGATTGCTCCTTCTACTGCCAAGCAAGGGCGGAATAGCTCGACTTGGTCCAGATGGCGGGGTTGATGTTTCAGCTCCTTGCTTCTTGGCTTGTTGGGCGTCTTCCGGGCTTGGCCGGTCCGTGATGTCATCCTGCGGAAATTTTTTCGTCCACGCGAATTTTTCACACCGAGATTTTGCCTTTCACTGGTGGGCGGACTTGCAGCCGAGAGTCCATTTGATTTCTCATTTGCAGAGTACTGACGAATCTCGGATTGCAGGAGATCGCTTGGCGTGAGGGACGGAGTTATCGGGGAGTCGAAAACTGCTCGGATACTTGCGATCGCGGACGGATGGCGCTGTATTGTTAGAGTACGGCCCTGCAGCGTCGATAGCCTTTGTGGCTGCCCAACGCTCTGAAAAGTTGACGTCGACGCACTGACATTAATCAAACGATCCAGCTGCTCTACTTGACGAAGAATCGACTTTCCGGTAGGACCGATTTCAATCATTTTTGATGACGATGGGCCGCATTTCTCAGACCTCTCCGACTTGCTTCTGGCGCTGCTTTTGCTATTGTCACTCATTCTTGTCCGTGCTTGTGCTCAATGCTTCCAAAGCCATAGTGATACCGCGTGGACCAATAAATGAGCGCGACGATCAGACTCTTATATGGAGAAGCTGGACCCTGCATGCATATTTCCCCAGGTGCACTTGACTCTCCTTGCGCACGTACAAGGGGCAGCCCGTTGCACACTCGACGGAAAGAGCTGGATGGTCTTGAGGCTGACTTTGAATGCTCGCTCACTCAGCGAAGTGAGTCTGGTAAACAAGCTCATAAGCAGTTAGAGTTGAGCCCGCTCACAGCTGTCCCTAAAAACACTCGCAAAGCTATTGCCGAGTCGCTAGAAATATGGACTTGCAACGTACATTTATTTGCGTCTGCAAGTGTGTGGTCACCGCTGAGCCTTATCCTGGAAGTATAACATGCTCTTTGAGACACTCATTTCGTTAGCCGCTCATCTTGATATTCCGACCAGCCCTGCCGAACTCCCTCCGGGAGCTATTCCGCGTCTCAGCCTCATTGAAAGAGTTCGGTCCATCGACAACACCTATAAATCACAAGGTTGGGCATCTCGGTGCGCAAAGAGCGAACATAACAAACATACCAGATTTGTTCCTTGCCATTTCTCTTTAATACATCGACCCGTGCTGTGTGTGTTTTTTTGTTCTTGTGCGTGTTGGTGTGAAGGAGCTTTTCTTTGTGTGTGCGCGTCAGTCAGTTAATCGGAATCGGAGTCAAAATCATCGTCAGACCCATCGTACTTTGCTATAGGAGGCGGCGGAAGTCCCGGACGACCAGCTGGCGGGGGCGGAAGTCCTTGAGGAAGTGGTGGAGGCAGCGCTGGTGGTCCACTGGAAGAAGGTGGCGGCGACCCTGCTCCGTCTGCGCCTGCATTCGGCGACGGGCCTTCAGGATCCATGCTGCAAATCAGACAAATAAATAGAGAAATACCAGAGGTCATCGTTAGCAGAATGTTCGTTGAGTCGAACTAACCAGACAAAACAGCGCAGCAACGAGAGATACACGCACCTCAAGATATCTAGCGTTACACCGTCCATCATCAACTTGTGCTGAATGACTCCGTCCGGCATGCCGAGTTTCCTCATCGTGAAGTATCTATAAACAACAGGAACACAAACAGATGGGCATTAAACAAAACACACCATAACTCATGCGCGCTGAGCCCTTGCAGTATTACGCACTTTGCAAACGCCGGATCGTCCTTCAGTTTGAGGAAAGTAGGTGCTGAAACAGGAGGAGGCGCATCAGCTTCAATCCCATCGTCATCACTCGAACTGTCATCATCATCTTGCTCGGGCATTGGGGGCATAGGTGGCTGTGGAAAGAGATTTGGCGGAGGCGGGGGAAGAGTCGGACCGTTCCCGAAGAGCGACTCTGCTCTTGAGCTTGTAGATGACTACAAAGACAACACTTGCAATAAGTAAACTGCATCGAGCGGATGGGTGACGAGATGGAAGTTTGCATGATATCGTCACTTACAGTGGGAGAAATTGGTGGGGGTGGCGGTGGGAATGGCATCCCAATGTTGCCTGACGGAGGTCCAGACAGCGTGGGTGGTGGCGGAGGTGACATCGACATCCCAGCACCTGAGGAATCTCCCGAGCTGCCGCCTGCAGATGGCGACGGTCCCTCAGGGTCCATACTAATAGATAGCAAATAAACGAGTCCGAAGTACGTAGTTAGCATCACACGACCCCATACACAGGCACCACACGATAAACGAACCTGAGGATACTCGGATTCATGCCATCGAGCATCAGTTTTTGCTCAATAACCGGATCAGGAATGCCCAGCCGTCTCATCGTGAAGTACCTGCACGCCACACAAAGCAACAGTCAGTAAGCAACACATAGACATTCAACCAACTATACATAACACCACTCCAACATCACATGCATACTCACTTGGCGTAGATCGGGTCGTCCTTGAGCTTCAGCACTGGAGGGCCATCGTGACCTTCGTCGTCATCAAACATACTCGCAGGTGCAAGCTCATTCGATGGCGCGATCACCAATGCATTCGACGTCTCACCACCATCTTCATCAAACGACGGGAGACCTGGCGGTGGTGGAGGCGGTGGAGGCATACCCACTACCATTCGGTTCTCAGCATCAACATCACCACCAGACGGTGGCGGTGGAGGCGGTGGAGGAGGCACAAACCCGAAGCTGTCATCCGTCGACGGTAAGTCTTGGCTGTCAATGCCGATACTGGGTTCCACACTTACCTGCAGCGGCGCCTCGCCGCTGATGCTCTGGCCCGCCGCCTGGACCTCGCTGTCCGTGACATCGAGGTCGGGGATGCTATCGAGCTTGGCCTCGAGGATCGCAAGCATGATCTCGACGCGCGTCAGGCTGGTCGAGACGCGCGTGATGCGCTCCTCGCAGTCGTTCGCAAAGTGGTTGAGGAACCGCGTGGTGTTGGCGACAAAGTTGTTCACGAGCAGCAGCGACTTGGCCATCGGGATCATCGGCAGCTGCGAGAGGTCCACGGGTAGGTCCACATCGTCCTCATCGGGGGCTGCGCGCGAGCGCCCCGGCTCGCCTCCAGCGACCACAAGCGCCGTCGAAGGCGCCATGTCCGCTCGCTCGCTGTGCTTGGATTGGATTTGCGCTTGCTGGCTTTTCTAATTGAGCTCCTGATGATGCTGAGAGAAACTTCACTTTGACTTGCTCTTTTTGGGACAGAACCCTCTCCAAATCGATTGAACCGCAATAATTATCGTATTTAAGAGGGATTTACTATGAGCTTATGTTGCCAGAAACAAATTATGTCGTGGCAAAGAGAAGTTACGGTGCGTTGTCATGACATAAGGTTCTTTTCAGAAGAAACCCTTTTGAAAGCGACTGCTGATGCTGAGAATCGGCTTTGAAAGGGAGCTGCTTGTCAACGAAAGCATGCCTTGTCAAAACAAGAGTATCATTACGAGTTGGACGAAACAAAGGAGAGGAAGGATGTCTGGCGACCCGATTAGCGACTACTTCTCGCTCGCCCCCGCGTCCGCGACCGCCTACTTCCGCTACACAAACAGCAGTCTGTACCACCCTCAGCAGCCTGTACCACCACAGCCAGTACGCTCAGCCCCTTCCTCCAATGGCATCCACCGCCTGCCACGTGCACGCTACACTGGTCCAGTAACTGCGCCGCAATACGGTGGCAACCTGAGCGCGCTCTCGCAACAACACTGGCCGCCGCGAGATCAAGCAATAACCAGTGCAGCCAATCCGATTGACCTCACCAAGTCGCGACAGTCGAGCTCCACATCTGGGAGTACAGTAGCTCCTACCCTTCACCACTACCAACAGCACCAAGAGCAGACGTTTGGAACCACACCCAGCGCAGTCGATCGCCCGACAGACCTCTCGGTGCTGTTGAAATCAAGCTCCCAGACAATGGATACGTTCAACCCGCTCCCGCGACAGCAACTGAGAAACTCTGGAGCGGCAAGTAGAGCGAGCAACCCGCCTGAGCTTGCGCAACTGCTACAGTCAAACACTCAGGCAGTGAGTACGTTCAATGCGCTCATGCAGCAACAGTTGCTGGGCACTGATGCGACGACGACTAGCGCCGGCAATTTGTCTGACCTCGCAAGATTCCTAAAGCCAAGCGTTTTCACCCTAAATGGGTTGTCCCCACCTTTGCAAGAAGCTGGAGCGACGGCGACAGCGACCAGCAACAACCAGATCGACCTCACAGCCTCGCTGAGATCGAACACTCCGGTGGTGAATGCGCTCTACCGCCGACTTCGCGATGCCAAGCTCCAGTCGCTGGACGGACTTTGCGTCATTCAGCTTTGTGAAAAACGCGCACGCACGAGAGGGCTCTGCAAGCTTCACGGAGGCGGCAAGCGATGCTCAGTTGATGGCTGCACGCGCGGAAGCGCGACTGGGGGTTTGTGCATTCGTCATGGAGGTGGTGCACGGTGCTCTGAGGAAGGCTGCGACAACGCTGCACAGTCACATGGCCGATGCAAAGCACATGGAGGTGGGCTGCGCTGTCAAGCTGAGGGTTGTAATAAGTGCAGTCAAGGCAACGGATTCTGTCGACAACATGGTGGCGGTCGCTGGTGCACTCATGAAGGCTGCGAGAAAGGCGCGCAGCGAGATGGTCTCTGTTCAACCCACGGCGGGGCTCGCTTCTGCCAGTTCAGAGACTGCAAGAAGCAAGATCGAGGTGGCGGATTCTGTGTTCAACATGGTGGCGGTAAGCGATGCGAAGTCCCAGATTGCAAACGCTCTTCTCGCGTAAAGGGTAAATGCTCAGACCACAACATATGCCTTCAAGAGGCTACCGCCAATGAATCGCGAGCAACCAGGGAGCCACCAATGGGCCAGTCGACGACCTCCAGTGCAGAACCTGAAACAACATCAGCAGGATTGTGACCAAGGCAGTTACTGATTTTGTTATGCTGGCGCTCATGGTTTTCTGTAGAGCTGCATATCAATCAGCTTCATCGGTTGCTCCTATACCAGGGGATCGAGAATTCTATTTGCTCGAAGGCTGTTTGGATTTGATTGTCCTTTCGATTACATTCGAGTCTCGTCTTCTAAAAATGTTGCCTTTCGTAAACTTTTTTCAGTATTCAACAGATAAATATTGCTCGAAGAGTGTAAGGATTGTTGCCCGAAGAAGTCTGAAGAGATGGCGATTGGCAAATTTCACATCTGCTCTTGAAGTCAGTGTCAAGCTAGCACGGAAAAGACACACTAGGTACAGTAGATTCGTATCCTGCGTGAAAGAACTGAAGTGAACTCTGGATAGCTGGGCCAATAACGTAGACTGAGAACTACAACGTGGTCAAAGTCAATGCGATACAGACTATCACAGCTATTTAATAATGAGCGCATTTGGACCAAACCTCGGCGCAAGTAATTTGAACTTCATCAAGCGCAGCCACATCGTCGTGTTTACGAGTGCGAATGGTCGAGATTTCGTTTCCTACTTCATCAACCAGTGGCCCAGACTATATACAGTAGTAGGACTGTTGTTATATAGCTCGGGGATTCGATAAATCTGGAAAGTCGGAGCTAGTGTACACCTGAAAATCTGAATTGAAATTGGACCGGAGCTGCTCGGTTCTCAAAATGTGTCGCGACCCCAGAATCGAAGGCTAAGCTTCTTCCGAATTTAAGTTGCGACAGGGGTAGTTCATTTCATGACTGTGAATTCAAATTTGTTGACACAACATAAAAATCCATCCCGTGAAAAGCGATCGATAATACCTCGTATCGCTTTTGAAAGATACCTGCTCGTCATCTGAAAAGCTGTATCTTTGACAACCAAAGCATTCACGAACAAAGAGGTGCGAGACGGCTAGCGACCTGGTCCGCGGCTATTTCTCCCTCGCGCCTGCGTCCGCGACCGCTTTTTCCCCCTACACTGGTAGCAGTGCACTCTAGCGACCCGTGCAGGCTCCGCCACCACCAGTACGCGCGCAGCCCCAGCAACATCCAGTCACGTCTTCCTGTGACATCCACCATCATCCGCCACCACAACAAGTACGCGTACGCGCGCGCCATCAGCAGCATCCGAGTGGTTCATCTAATGGCGTTCACCGTCCACCAAATACGCGCTATGGTGGACCGGTGACAGCACCGCAATATGCTGATAGCACGAACCTGCACCCTCCGCAGACCCATACCATCCACCGCCCACCTCCTGCGCGCTATACTGGTTCGGTGCCAACACATTGGTTTATTAGCGCGTCTCCAAATCACCTACAGTCACAGACTCGCTACGTTGGTCCGGCGACAGAGATGCAACACAATGGTTATCCGAGTGCACCTCCACACCGCTATCCGCAGGGGTACTACAATGGCCCCGCGCCTGGTGAATGGGGTACGCACCAACAGTACCCACCGCAACATCGAGCCCCAGCCAGTGCAAACAACCCGATCGACCTCGCCGAATCGCGACAGCCAAGCCCCATGTCTGCGAACGCGGTTTCAAGCCACCACCACTACCAGCAGCAACAGCAGCAAAACCAGGGCTTCGGAGCAACGCACAATGCAGACAGCAGCTCGTCAGAACTCTCGGAGCTGCTAAACTCGAACATCCATGCAATCGATACATTTAACGCGCTCTTGCAACGCCACGTCTGGAGTTCTCAGACAGCAACTAGAATGGGCAACTTGGAGGATCTCGCGCGGTTGTTACGATCAAGCACCCACGCAGTGAGTGGGTTCAACGCGCCCATGTAGCAACACTCTCTGAACTCGGGTGAGGTAGCGGTCAGTGCAAACGACTCGACCAGACCGTCGGAGTTCCAATAACCACGCACGCAGAGACGGCATGGGGATCCCAGCATCCGCGAGGGCAACGCGCACGTATGGCAGCAACGAGAGGCAACAGCGGGACTGACTTCGCACCGATCATAAAACCCAGTGCTCTGGAACTCAATGGGATGGCTCAGGCTTTACAGTTGCGCGCTGAAGTGACGACAACCGGTGCCGACAACCAAGTTGAACCTGCAGCGTCGCTGAGCATGAACAACCCGGCCGTGGATCTGCTGTTGCGCCGACTTCGCGATTCCAACTTGAGATTGAGATCACCGGATGGACTTTGCATCATTCAGAGTTGTGAGTCACGCGCGCGCTCGCGAAGGCTTTGCAAGCGTCACAGCGGAGGTGTATGCTGTACTGCTGATGGCTGCACGCACGCGGGTCAGAGCGGACGTGGGCGTGGGAGTCTGTGCTTTCGTCATGGAGGCGGTTTGCGGTATTCTCAGGAAGGCTGTGGCAAGAAGGCTGGGTAGACGAGGGGTTTCTGCCAATCACATAGCGGGGAAGCGCGCTGTCAAGCTGAGAGCTGCGACGAGAGCAACCAAGGCAACGGTTTCTATCATCAACATGACGACAGCCATCGGTACTCTCATGAAGAATGCGACGAAGGCACGCAGCGAGGCGGGTTCTGCGCGAGCCGTGGTGGGGCTATGCACCAGACAGCAGCCGAGGCTTTGCTAGTGAGTAGTGGCGACACGCTGAGTGACCAACTTGCTACCCTCAGTGACGACGATCCTGAACCAGCAAACGATCAAGTTATCACCTTCAGTGCAGAAGAACCTGAATCAGTAAACGACCAGGATGTGTCTGATGCAGATGAGGATCTTGAATCGTCAACTGCCCAGGCATCTCCCTGTGCAATGAAGCCGGCTCAGTAGCACCACACAATAGCGAATAGGGATAATAGACATCTATCTCCACACGTCGCTTTGAAGTCAACCAGCGTTAGTTGAGTTATTGGTATTGGAATTGGAGCTGCTCAAGTCTCCGATCTGCTTCAGAGGTGTTGTTGTTGGAGCACTGTGAGGTGATTGTTATCTTGGAGAGGCACCACACATTACCTCTCGAAATTGGCAGGAGCATCAACTATCACTTTCAAGAGGTGCTTGAACGTGTGGTGACCATTTTTTGTACAAAACGGCAAAGTTGAATCCTATTCAATCTAAAATCTCAAAAAATAGAATGAAACAAATAATGTTTGTACAACTAAATAGCTGATACAACCCTTTTATTTATAATAGCTGATATAAACGGATGTAAATATAGTATAGCAGAAAATATTCGCTACGACAGACATTTTGCTCCAAACGGTGAGCTTCAAACCTAAACGTTCGCGCCAACATTTTGACTTGGAGTAAGAGCGTTTGAACGCCTGAGCACCATGGCGGCACGCGGCGACCCCGTGCGCGACTACTTCGCTGTCGACGCGTCGCCCGCGCAGAGCTACCGCGGAGCTGCTGCAGCGGCACGTCCGCGCCGACCAGCTCGTACAGCAGTGCAAGCGCAAGCGCCTTCGCTGTCTGACCGACCAGCTCCGAATCATCCACATGTGAACGGCAACTATAACACGCGAGCCAACTTGACGGCGAGTGCAGTAGCGGTGATCACGAATTTTGCCATCAAGGGCGATCCCCAGCAGGCGCGCGATAGCACCAAGAACGAGCCAGATGCAGCACCAGCAGCCCCGCCGGTGAAAAGAGGTAAAAAAAATAAAACGACGACCACTGTGGCTGCAACCGTTGCTCCGCTAGCTCCTGCTGCATTGACTGCTACGACTACGACTACAACCAAAGCAGCAGTGAAAGCGATCGCGACTGTGAATGCGCCGACACCCGCGCAGCAGAAGGTTCAAGACGCGCTTAATGCGGGCAGCACCACGAGACTCACACGCACCCTGCTGAGCCGCGCGAAAGGCGCGATGAGCAAGACCTCTCGACCGAGTTTTCCGGTCCCTGCTGCGATTGTCGCTGCTTCAGCAGGCGCCTTCGTAGAGCCAACACCAACACCAACGCCTACGATGTATGTTATGAATGATCAGATTGCGAATGGACAGACGGATGAAGACCAAGACAAAGGTTCCAGTCGTCTCTGCACAGTGCCAGACTGCGTGCGACGCGTTCGCTCGAAAGGATTGTGCAAAGCCCACGGCGGCGGCCGGCGATGCACGGTTGAAGGGTGCGAGCGAAGCAGTCAGAGTCGTGGACTCTGCATTCGCCATGGCGGCGGCACACGATGTACACATGAAGATTGTGACAAGGCTGCGCAGTCGAATGGGCTGTGCAAAGCGCATGGTGGTGGGCTGCGCTGCCAGTTCCAGGGGTGCACCAAGGCGACGCAGGGAGGTGGGTACTGCCGCAACCACGGAGGCGGCCAGCGCTGTGGACAAGAAGGCTGCGACAAAGGTGCGCAGCGAGGCGGCTTCTGCGCCAGCCACGGCGGGACTCGCTACTGCCAGTACCGAGACTGCACCAAGCAGGACCGAGGCGGCGGGCTCTGCGCCGAACACGGTGGTGGCAAACGATGCAAACTCCCCGCGTGCTCCAAGCCTGCGCGTCGCCAAGGCTACTGCCACACCCATGCCTCCGTTATCGAGAGGAACCAACAAGCGCAGAAACCCGCCACTGCGGCACCGATTGCTCCAGCACCTCAGCAGCACCAGTACCAGCACCAGCTGCAACAGACGGTCAATATGGACCAGTTCGCCGACCTCTAATGCACCCACCACCAATTGGCTCACTTTGCATAAAATGGTATGTGGACGTTGTGTGCTTCTCTATAAAAACGCAATGCAATCACCACTTTTTGAGACTAAAAACAGACTCCAGAGAAGCGTCGTCGCGGAGCTTGCTCATTGAAACAACAACAGGAATTGAGACTAAGTGCACCATTTCGACACGGCAATGCGTGTTGCTTTCATGGGAATAACCAGTTAGACACCATCTCTAGTGCATCGTTCTGTGTCCAGGCTCCAAGAGTTCCCAAGGATGCAGTTTAGCCGCACGACGCCCAGTCCTCCGCCTGCGCGAGACCACGCGAGCGCAGCAATGACGTCCATGCGCCTACGGCGCTCGTCTGTGCCGCTGAATAGCTCCTCGTCGTATCGCAACCTTCAAGCTGCGGAGACTGCGCTCAAGAACGAGGACACCCGTGAAGCCGATCCAACCCCAACGAACCCTCCAGTTACCGCATCACGAGCAGCGCCAAAGCAATCGAAAGCCACCGAGTCACGAGCGACAACACACAGCGCGACGGTGACCCGCAAGAGCACTCGACAGAGGTCGCTTTTCTCGTCCCAGGAGAAGAAGCGTGAGCAGAGCGAGTACTCGGATGTGATTGCGTCGCTGCAGCAGAACGGTGCCACCCTTGCAACATTCAACCAGCGAGAGAAGGCGCACAACGAGCGGCTCAAAGCGCAAATCGAGCAGCTCTTGGCGGAGCTGAACAAAGTCAAAGGTACTGGCTGCATAGTGATATGGTAGCGAACTTGAACAGTGGCTAACTTTATTGAATTTTTGTGTTGTTGTTGTTGTTGTTGGTTCGTATGGGCAGATACGTACGAAGAAGAGAAGGTCAAAAACGAAAAGATCACAGCGCTGCGAAAGCAAAAACTCTTGGCAGGTGGGGGCGAGTACCTTGGTTACCTGCCAGACATCCACGCATCCCCAGCGGCGGTAGCGGCAGCTCTACAGCAGCAGGCTCAGCTCGAGATCTCCTACCAGCGAAGGGTACGTTCTGCTAGTCTATCTCTTGGTATCTCTTAGCGATTAGCCTCTAATACTTCGAAGTATTGGTTATTACAATTGTACAAATTCCCAGGTACTGTCACTGGAAAACCGGAGCAAAGACCTGATCGAGAACAACAAGAAGCTGCTCAACAAGATTCAGCAGCTCGAGAAAACCGAAGCTGACGCCGGCACTGAGATCGACTCGCTCCGTCTGGAGAACACGCGCCTCGCGACCCAGGCAGACAACCTCAGCAGCACAGTCATTTCCCAGTCCTCTCTGATCATCGGTCTGCGGACAACCGTGCAGAAGCTCAATGTACGTTTTGTGCCAACACTGTTACTAGTTTGATCACCATTAAATGCGCTTGCCCTCTTGAGTTGAAATGGTTGTATCTTGAAACACCTACAGCAAGAAGAGCAGAATGTGAGTTCGCTCGTGAAGAAGTTTGAACGGTGCCAAATCGACCTGGAGGCGATGCGAACGCGCGAGAAGCTCCTGCGCGAGGAGCACGAGAAGCTCAAACTGGTCATGATCAAGGAGAAGGAGCTACTCTTGAGCAAGATCCTCGATTTCCAGAAGAAGCTCCAGCTGAGCGACCAAACAGGCGACACAGTCGAGTCGTTTGTGAACCAGATTCGCTTTCTGGAGCTTGAGAAGCAGGCTCTGAGCACTGAAATCGGCGTTTTGAACGATAAATGCAAACAAATGGAGGCAAGAATGCACCAGCAGGAAGAGATGACGAACCAGTTCTTACAGGGAAAGCAGCTGGTTGAAAGCGCGCGAGACCAGTTTCTAGTCGACCTGGCAGGCAAGGACCAGGAGCTCTTGGTGCAGCAGGCGCTGATTGAGAAGCTCAGTACTCTGAGCGCTCGAGGGCAAGAGCTGGACGTCATTTTACTTCAGAAGCAGCACGAGTTTGACGTTGCGCTCCTGATAAAAGACAAAGAGGTGGATGAGCTGGTGCAGAAGACGATCGACCAGGACCGAGTGATCGACGAATTACATCAAAGCATCACTAAGAAGGAAGCCGAAATTCAGAGTCGGAGGTTGGAGGTCCAGAGCTACAAGCAGCTCTCACAGGATGACACAGTGCAAGCGCTCCAACTTGCGCGAGTCAAAGCAGCAAACCACGAAGCACTGGTCCTAGTGGAAGAAGAGAAACGCGCGCTTCAGGATCGAATCGATGCGCTCACGAGCCAACTTGGTCGGCTTCAACAGAGCTTCCAAGACCCAAAAGCTGCTTTTGAAGCGAGTCTCGATGTGAAAGAGACACGCATTCACGATCTTCTTGAGGAGAACCGCGCGCTTCATGAGAAAGCCGCCGAGCCTGTTGTCGTAGAGGTGGAAAAACTGGTTGTTGCTGAGCCTGATGTTGATCCGCTGGAGAAAGCGTGTCTGGAGGCAGAGATGAATCGGCTGCAAGGCGACTATGAGGACCTGAAGGAAAATTTTCTCAACGTCGAGAGCGAGTACAAGAAGCTAGTCACGAAGAAGTACAAAACCGAGTCGTTCCAGAGCCAAGTGCGGCTGCTGCAGAACGAGAACAGCGAGCTGGCATCGAAACTGGAGCGCGTCTGCAGCGAACTGACACGAGAACGCGCGGATCTGAGCACGCGGACGCGTGAGAACCTGGAGCTCCGGTCGCGCGTGATGGACCCGCAAGCGATCGAGTTGCTGCGCAAGACCCAGGAGTCGCTCGAGAAGACTGTGAGCTCGCTCGTGGAGGCTGAGACGTCCTCTGAGAGCTCGTTCACATGCCTGCAGTGCATGCGCCTGTTCGTCGAGCCCATGACGCTCGCACCCTGTGGCCACACATACTGCACGAGCTGCCTCGCGACGTTCGGGAATGTTGATATCCCGTCGAGTATCAAATGCAAAGTAAGTCGAGTAGCGCGCACACCTGTGGGCGTACCTGTTTCCGCTACGTCGAACGACTTACTGACAACTTGCTTGTGTTCTCAATTCGTCATTAGGACTGCTTGAGCGGAAGCAACAACAGCAGCAAACCCAGTGCTGGCATGGAGCCGGACGCCGTGTTCCCGAACCAAGCGCTCGCGGACCTCACAGCGCGCTTCATTTTCCGGCAGCAGTCACTCTCGTCGCTGACCACGATGTGTCTCTCGCTGCGCAACAGCTTTGCGAATCGGTCGACGGTCGCGTCGTGACGCAGCGAGGTTCCATGGAGGACAAAGCTGGGGGGAATTTGATATGGAACTGTAGTGACCATCATTCGGACCACCATTCGAGGGTTATTTGAGAAGTACTACTTCAAAATAATAATATAGTTAGTTTGGAAGGGTGTTGTAGCACATGTGAAAATTTGGTGCTCTTGTAGAGGGAGGTTGCACTTTTGATATGCTTGCTGGTCTCCTTTTGCGCTCAACTTGTATTCAAAAATGGACGCGCATGGCGGGTCTCTGCGCATTCCCAGACACTCACGCCCTACGAGGATGGCGATGACGACAAAGCCTGAGGCGGCAAGTAAAACGCGCTTACTCCGTAGAAGCTCTCGTGCTGCTACCGGCAATGTGTGTGCCGCGCTCGCGCGACGAGAAGTGGACGGGAATGCGGTGCTTCAGCAGCAAGGGAAGTGCGGGCCTAAGCTGCCACGCACGCAGTGGGCGCTCCACAGCGTGCTTCAGCGCGAAGAGAACCTCATTTTGCTCGGCTTCTCTAGCGACGGCAACTTCCTATGTACGTATGCGACTCTGCAATTCTATGTGTGCGTACATGGGCTGACAGTCACGTCTTGTTTATTATTCCTCTTTCAGTGTACTACTCGTGGTGGGAGTCCTGCTACGAGCTTCAGTGGAAGCAAGTGCAGTGTAGTTCGCAGTCAGGAAAGTTCGTGGGTGATCGCGCTTGTTTCCGCTTACTGGTTGGTGTTGATGCCGCTGCGTTTGGCGATCATGACAATAGTGCGTCGTCGCTCGCGAATGGCGTTGGATCGACTCTCAAGGTCTGGCAGAGCTACGATGATGCGCTTGTGGTAGCATTTGGGACAGATCGTCAGCATCTTACAAGCCAGGATAACTCGCAGATCTACTATGTATCGGTCGCGCCGTCGCCATCGTGTGATGGGACGCACGCTGCGAGTGACATTTCCAGCCTGCGTTTCGTGTACACCGTGCAGTCTCCATGCCAGGAGCCTGGGTCGTGGCAGCTGCTGCAGATTTCTCCGCGTGAGCACAGGAACACCTACCATTTGGTGGTCAACATGGGGACATCCGTCATGATTCTAGTGTTTGTGATCGTGAGGAAAAACGACAAGTCCAGCGATTGCAACAATAGCAGCGGTGCTATGGATCATGAAGTGGCAGCGCCTTTCAGTGGAGTACGCGGGAGTTTGGGTGTTCATCACTTCGCACAAAGTAAGCACGATGGATCTTGTTGGTGCCAGGATATGAGCACTCTCATCGATTTATTTTTCTCGCGGTTGGTTGGATGTATTCACTCTCTGTTGGTGGTTGTGTGCATTTCCAGATGTGTGGTACGCTATACCAGAGTTTCCAGTCGAGTTTCAAGCTGAGAAATTCCAGAAGCAGCCTCGATCAACGGACAAGACTAACGCATATTCCATTGGCATTGAGGTATGTGGGGATCGAAACCAGCCATGTCTTTGTGCAGGCCAGAAAGCTCGATGTCCCCATTACAGTAATCTTCTTTGATTATATGTAGTGTGTTTGCCAGCAAAAATTTGAAGTCGAGGCGTTCTTGCAGTCGTTTTTAAGCAAGTATGCGTCGCTGCGTGAACTCAACCTGATTGATTACGACTTGCAACTCGTGCGGGTGAGAAATTAGATTCCGAGGAAGGTTGTCTGGTTCCGAGTTAGAAGAGTCACTTATGCCTTGAAATGCGTTGTGTTTACCAGGCGTCAGTGATGGAAAGCGCGCTTTTTATGAGCTGCATGATGGAGTTGGAGTCGTCAACCCTTGTGTTTGGCGGTAGCTCGACTAGTCAGATGCACCGGCATATAGTCATGGCACTGTTTTTCTCCCTAGACATCAAGACTGGGGAGTACAAAGTCATCCGGGCATTGAAGCTACCACGACAGCAGAATCTCCGTCAAGTTTCGAAATCGATGGCATGTAAGTATAAAATGGGCATCGACCGCCGCATTCCATCGAGTGATGTGCCAGCCACATGGAACAATGTGACTGTCGCACAAGAGCAATCGCTGCTGTATGTGCACAACCCGCGGTTTCCTGTGTCTATCTACCTTCAGTGATCAATGTTCTGGAATTCAAGCAAGTGAGCATGCAAGATCGTATCCAGTTCCCGCTGAAGGTTAATTATATTGAGGTGAACGCTGTGCGACTACGATGAACGAGTGCTTTACTGAGCTGCTTGTTTTGTTTGTGTGTTATGGTCGATGCATTCGAAGACAAAGATAGATCATCAAAACGACAGTCAGTGAACACACAAAATACACAGCAAGCTCCTGAAGACGAACGTTCAATGTGAGAAACGACATCTATATTATAGTTGGGTAGTCGCTCCAGCTAATATTGATCCCACGTTGCTGTTTCAGGATGTGGCGCGAGTAGACCACATTTTTTCACACACAATGGGATCGTAAAACGAATGAAAGAGCAAACATTTTCGCCAGCACAACAGATTGTAACACCACGGGATCAGCGTGGGGCGAGATCGAGACAACGTGACAAGGGAGCACAGATTTCGTTCAAGAGAGGTGGCTCAAACTGGGAGTGTGATGCTCTCAGTGCTCTGTATCTTCCAAATCGGATTCATTCGTGCCGACGTAGTGTACGCTCCAAATCATTTCCTCGGTACTTGCTTGGACGATGCGTGGGTAGCATCTATGAACCTTGTAAATCAAGACCGCGATGAGCAGGGTCGACTGACTTACCCATTTCTTCAGCCAGCGCTGAAACATCCCCAATATCAGGTATGATTGGTACGTGTGTCGAGCGGTAGAGCATTGATTTACATCCTACTGAGTGTTTCATTGTACCCGTCATTTTAGCTTCAAGATGATCGCACAACGGCAAAGGGTGTTTATGCGGCCGATTGCATCCCAAGCAGAGTTTTCATTCACGGCGCTGGAGCTGAAGTAGACACGGACGGAGTGGTGACGAACAAAGGGAAAATCAATGGCATTGTCGTCATAGAGCTGAACGGATGGAATACCCACACGTTGACAACGCTCGTGTTTTCCATCTTGCTCGCTGAAATGGTACGTTCTCAAACCAAAAATTCTTTGACAGGCTTCTCATAATATCTTTAGGAAATCTGACTCAAATCGCTGTAATTGCTATGCAGTACGGATACGAAGTTTCTCACTACTACGTGACGAGCTATGTCAACCTGACGCAGCAAATGTCGTCTGCACGCTCGGGAATCTGCACTCCGACGCACATAAACACGGAAGTCTGGATCGCCGGCATCCAAGCCTCGCTGCAGGTGTACGCGAACGAGTCTTACACAGCTGGTGGTGTGGGCTACTTCGGACGAGCTGGACTGTATACCACGCACGACTTTGTTGTCAGTGGTCTCGATTCGTCCAAGCACTCTCTGGTCTTCTACGCCAACTACTGGAGGAACTACAAGTACACCGAGAATCTGCTCAAGATTGTCCCCGTATCGAGTCTGCGCAACAACGCCAAGTACTTCCCACCTGCTGAAGTTGGCTGTGCTGACGATAGTAGCTTCGGCTGCAAGAATGGCTGCTCGAGGACCAAGGTGTGCACCGACCGCGAGAATCACGGAGGTGGCAAGGAGTGCATAGTGGCGATCATGATGTACGACTACTACGATCCGGGCTACTTGCAGGCGATGCTTGGGAACAACGATATCCCGGCGTACTTTTGCTTCATCGGGTACGATGGAGCTCAGAACTACGTCTTGGAGGCCCAGAAGAACGGCCAACCCGTGCTTTTCTACCACTTTGCGCCTGATTTGCTTCACTTCAACAACCCTGGGCTCTTTGATCGAGTCTTTCTCCCACGATCAGTCCCAGAGCGTGTCATTCTGGCGACAGCAGCGTTTGGAGAGAACAGATATGAAGAGAAGACGAATAATCCTGTGGATGTTGACTTCCCCACAATCACGTTGACCAAGTATGCTGCGTCGCTCGTCATTAACCAACAGGCTGGACCTCTTCTCCCCAAGTTCTCTTTGTTGGATCTGAACATCAATGACATGCTTCGCAAGTGCCTCGCCGCGTCGAGTGATCCAGCTAAGCCCGATCCGTCGTTCCGAGTTGCTTGCAACTGAGTGAAGGAGAACTACACAGTCTGGGACCTCTGGCTCGATCGACTACCGTTGTGCGCGTTTGAGTCGCACAACAAGTATCAGGTCACCGGGTGCGCAAATGGGAGCGTCGCCCGTACGATCTTGTTCGGGTGGAGACACCCGAACCCAACCAACTCTTCATTAGCTTATGACTGTAATGGAGGAGTAGCGCAGTTGCCAGACGCAATCGTGGCTAGCCGGTCGTGCGAGTGGATCCTGCAGGACGAACGCCGATGGATTGACTGGACTACCACAAAGCCCACGTGTGATTCGAGCTTTTACAAGTACAACATCACAGGCTGCGGCTCGACGTCAAAGCGCACGGTGCAGTACTTCTGGTTGTTAGCTAATCCATCCGACCCGTCCAAGTCTGCAGAGTGTGAAGGCGACAGTGCGCTCCTAGCGAACGTGCAGATCGACTGCGAGTACATGCCGTTCAGCTCGCCGATCTTCCTGGCGATGGCTGTGATCGCGACCGTCATTGCATTGATTCTGGTGGTTGCGATGGTCTTCGTGTTTAGGAATCGACGAGCTCCCATCATCAAGCGGTCTCAGTTCAAGCTCCTCGAGCTGGTGATCTTCGGCGGACTGCTCATTTGCGGTGCAGCTGCTGTATTTGCAGGTAAACCGTCCGATCTATTGTGCGCGTTGCGGCCGGTGCTGGTATCGGCTGGATTCACGACCATCTTTGGTGCACTGGTGGTGAAGTCACTTCAAGTGTACCGTGTCTTCATGCGGAGCTCCATGAAGCGTGTGAAGCTGACGACGAAGAAGATGCTCAAGTTCCTCTTGATCTTCTACGTTGTGGATGTGATCATCTCCGCAGCGTGGTTCGGCGTGGCGTTTGCCAAACCCACGACGACAGTCGAGGACGCCGTGGAGTCCCAGGACCAAGTGGATCGCATCCTGTGCGAGTCGTCAAGCTTCATTTTCACGGCGCTGCTGATCTTCTGGAAGGCGATCTTGCTGTTTCTTGGTCTCTATATCTCGTTCCTGATCCACAACGTATCATCCGATTTTCAGGAGTCAATGTGGATCTTCGTCTCTGCTATGGTTGTGCCTGTGGGCAGTTTGGTGATCTTGCCGCTCGGATACCTGGTGAAGATGGCGGCCGCACCGTTTTACGTGTTCATCGCATGCTCATTCTTGGTGTGCACAGGCTTGATCATGGGCTTCATGCTCATCTCGAAGTTGTTCCGCCTCAACGAGATGCCACGAATCTCAGATACCACGAAGAACACAACAAATTTTGGAGACAGAAGAGGAACTGGAAATGTTGGAGCCTCCAAATATGACGACGATTCGACCAACATTGGCACAACCCAAAGCACCCAACTCAAGCCAAAAGCCAAGTGCATAGTGGCTCCACTTCATCGACACGCCTCGATGTGATTCAGCTCAGAAAGGAGAAAGACCAAGCGAAATCGGCTGCACCGTCATGTTTCGCCTCCTCTCCCAGATTCTTTTTGGCTTGATCATCATTTAAGCAGTCAAAAGTCTGTGATTATGATCGCGAATGTACAATATTTTTTCTAATACCAAAAGATGCATTTAAGTCATTCGCGTTACACATGGATCACTTACTTCTTGTACTCGTCTTTGATGATCTTTGCGATAGTCGTAAGCTGCATGTTGCTCGTGCCTTCGTAGATGGTTCCAATCTTGGAATCACGGAAAAACTTCTCCGCGAGCAAATACTTGGTGAAGCCAATGCCACCGAGCATTTCAATGCATTTCGAGGCAGTCTTCTCAGCGATACGAGATGCGTGGAGCTTCGCCATGGCAGCTTGCTTCACGAACGGGAGACCAGCATCTTTCAGACGGGCGGCGTTGTACACGAGCAAACGCGCGCTTTCGATTTCCAACGCTGCTTCAGCGTACTGGTGCTGCATCGCTTGGAACTCACCAATCGCGCTGCCGAATTGGTGGCGATCGAACAAGTACGGGATGGTTTGGTCATACACACCCTGCGCCAGACCGAGCATTTGCGACGCAATGCCGATACGGCCCTCATTCAGAGTACTGATCGCAATCTTGTATCCTTTGCCGACCTCGCCCATGATGTTTTCCTTTGGCACCTTCACGTTGTTGAGCAACACCGGACAGGTAGACGAAGCACGGATGCCCAACTTGTCTTCAGGCTTTCCGATCTCAAGACCTTCCATGTCGCGGTCAACGATGAAGCAGGTGATACCCTTGTAGCCCTTCGATGGATCGACGTTGGCGAACACCAAGTAAACGCCAGCGTACTCAGCGTTCGAGATCCACATCTTTTGACCGTTGAGTGTGTAGTAGCTGCCATCCGCTGAGACGTCCGCACGCGTCTTCAACGCAAATGCGTCACTTCCAGAGCCAGCCTCACTCAAGCAGAAACTTCCAATCTGTTTCAACAGAAAACCACCAATTACCAATTTGTCTTCACAGTCCTTGAAAAAACAGCGATGCAACATACCATTTCTGAGCTGAGCTTTGGAAGATATTTCTGTTTCTGCTCTTCGGATCCGTGGAACTGCAGACATGACAAGATTTCTGTGAGTAATTATGAGGAGGATACACTTCATCACCGATATCATCCATAAAACACTTACCAAAAAGACATTGTTCACGACGGTGTTCTGTAGGTCACACAGAAGACCAACGACCGGGTCCACCTTCGACAGCTCCTCAATCGTGATGCACAAGCTCATGAACGACGCCTCACTGCCACCGTACTCGGCTGGGATCTCCACAGAGAGCAACTACCATCATCAAATCAACAAAAAAAACACATATAACGTTAACAACTTGCACTGCTGGGTTCAATCCTCTCTCCTAGAAGTCGAAACTCACCCCGTTCTCAAAGAGCCCTTTCGTGATGGCGTGGTCCATCTCGCCAGCTTGGTCCATGCTTTGCACGCGCGGGGCGACCACATCGGCAGCGAACTTCGCGACTATACACGCAACCCGACAAGCTCATCATCAGACACAGCAAACGCACACGAGTCCAGCTTCAACGTGATGCTAGCGCTACATACCCGTGTCTTTGAACATGGTTTCCTCTTCCGAGAGCTCCGTGAGCGGCGCGAACGTGTAGTTGGAGCGCGCGCCGCCATTGAGCGCTCTGAGCGCGCGCAGACGCTGCTGCTGCTTGGGCATAGAGCGCGCGAGCGAGCGCACCGCGAGTCCCCGCATCGTCGACGCCATTTCTGCTCTGGTACGTTAGTTGGTGTCTTGGGCTGCGCGCGAATTCGCAAATGCGGGCTTCGATGCGTTGCATTTCACCCAGTCACCCAGTCATCCACACAAAACCGCCCAACTTCAACTGGGCCAGGAACTCCAAGCAAGTGTTTGGAAGGCTCTCTTATTCGTCCTGCAATGTATTATATGCACGCGCTTCTACAGGGCAGTTTCAAGCCAAACAAGCGCTTTTTTCCTTGGAGGTTTGGAATTTGCGAACACACTATCTGAGGTCTCAATGAGCTAAATGTTAGTGAGTCACGTTATTTTTGGTCATATTCACCTAGATAGTGTAAGTCAACTCATATTTGGGAGTGAAGTTGAAGTCCGACATCCTAGATTAAGGGATCTGATAATCGTCCACACGAGAGATGGGGAGGGGAAGGATTTGCTTTGTGCACGCGTGGCACGTCAACGCATAAGCGAAAGAGCAACCAAGCAAGCAAGCACGCGGACAAGCAGCAAAGACGAGCGACGCACGCGGGCGAACAAGCGCACGCTCTCTTTCTATTATCTGCGAATCTGCCTCCTTATTGGTCTACGTACAAAGAGGTGAAGCGTCAGCGGAGTGTGCTGCGTCTACCTACATCGACCCGTTGATTTGTCAGAAAGCTCCATACCCAAGGGTTAAAGAACGAGAGAAGTGATCTCCATGGACATGTACGGGCAGCACAACGCGACTCTTCCGCACCACATCACGCCCGATGTCGAGTTCGGAGTCAGCGTTGGCGGCGGCGGGCTCTACGATGACCATCACAACCACCCACTGCTCGGAAGCAACGGGACGGCGTCGCACGCATACGCGCGCAAGATCGATCTGAAGACACCGCTCATGGTCGTCTCTGGCGTTGGCTTGCTCTTTTTACTGTTCAGCTCGGAGTTCCGACCGATCTTCCTCGTACTCACGATCTGCGGCTACGGCACGCTCTTCTCTCTGTACCTGTCGCACTGGGTACTCAGCAAAGATGATGGCACGCCGGAGATGCGTGAAGTGTCGAACCCGATCCGTGAAGGTGCCGAAGGTTTTCTGCGAATCCAGTACACGGCAATTTCGCGAATTGCGGTGGGTATTGCGGGGCTCATCTTCTTCAGCTATGCACTGCGACCAACGAGCACGCTGGCGTCGGGCGTTGAGAAACTGGGCAACATCACGCTGGGCGTGTTGTGCGCGATCTCGTTCCTCATCGGCGCGGTTTGCTCGGCGGGCGCCGGGTACATCAGCATGTGGGTGTCTGCACAGGCAAATATTCGCGTGACAAGCGCTGCGAGACGATCGTATGGCGAAGCGCTCCTGATCTGTTTCCGTGGTGGAGCGTTCTCGGCTGTGCTGGACATCACTCTTTGCGTGGCGGGCGTGAGCACCTTGTACATCTCTCTGTACACGATGTTCTCGTCGACTCTCGAGGCGACCGATATTCCGTTGCTCATGGTTGGATACGGCTTTGGCGCATCGTTTGTCGCGCTATTCATGCAGCTCGGAGGCGGAATCTACACCAAGGCAGCAGATGTCGGCGCGGATCTTGTGGGCAAAGTGGAAGCAGGGATCCCCGAAGACGATCCTCGCAACCCAGCAGTGATCGCGGATCTCGTCGGTGACATGGTGGGCGACTGCGTCGGCAGCAGCGCCGACGTCTTTGAAAGTGTGGCTGCTGAGATCATCGGCGCCATGATTCTCGGTGGAACACTCGCACGCGAATCCCAGCTGGAGTACCCCATCGCGTTCGTGTTCTTCCCAGTGGTCGTGCACGCTTTTGATATCATCGTGAGCAGCATTGGTATTATGATGGTGACGGCTCCAAGCGAAGTTGAGTCTGCGCGCGGCAACCACAACCCGATGGGGACGCTTCAGACCGGGTACAACGTGTCGCTCGGGCTCGCGCTCGTCGCTTTCTGCTTCACGACCAGGTGGCTCCTGTACAGCGACGCGCACCCAAATGCGTGGTTTCACTTCTTCTTGTGCGGTGTTGTCGGTATGGTCACTGCGTACGTATTTGTGAAATCGACGCAGTACTACACTGACTACGCGTACTACCCGGTGCGAAGCATCGCAAAGGCGAGTACGACTGGTCACGGAACGAACATCATCACGGGTGTCGCGGTAGGAATGAAGTCCACGGTCATACCAACTCTCATGGTCAGTGTCGCTGTCATCAGCGCGTATCATCTTGGTGCAAGCTCTGGCATTGGTGGTCCAAACAACCGCCACGCTGGGCTTTTTGGGACTGCTGTGGCTACGATGGGCATGCTTTCGTCGGCTGTGTTCGTGCTGGCGATGAACAACTACGGTCCGATCGCTGATAACGCCGGTGGTATCGCTGAAATGAGCAGTCAGCCAGAGTACGTTCGTGATGCCACGGACAAACTCGATGCGGCTGGAAATGTCACAAAGGCGATCACGAAAGGTTACTCGATCGGGTCAGCGGCACTAGCGTGCTTTGTCCTGTTCGGCGCATTCATGGACGAGTTTTCGGAATTCGCTGGCAAGGAGTTCAAAACTGTCGACATTGCGACGGTCGAAGTGCTCGTTGGCGGGCTCTTGGGCACAATGATGGTGTTCTTTTTCACGGGTCTCGCGGTTGCAGCTGTGGGCGACACTGCCGGTGAAGTTGTGAACGAAGTGCGTCGCCAGTTCGAGATGTATCCTGGGATCATGGAAGGCAAGCAGAAACCAGACTACCGTACGTGTGTGGCGCTTGTGACAAAAGCCGCTCTGAAGCAGATGCGGTTACCAGGTCTGCTTGCAGTTTTGCTTCCAGTGGCAGTCGGTCTGGTCTTCCGTGTGGTGAGTGTTCTGTTGTTACTGCTGATGAATTTCCATTGTTTCATGCACTTATTAACAATTATCTGTCTGCGTTTACCTTAGATTGGAGAGTACCAAGGGAAACCGCTGCTCGGCGCAGAAGTGTTAGCTGGCTACCTCATGTTTGGCACGGTCACTGGTATCATGATGGCGCTGTTCCTCGACAACGTCGGCGGTGCGTGGGACAATGCGAAGAAGTACGTGGAGCTGGGCAACTTTGGCGGCAAGGGCAGTGAAGCGCACAAGGCTGCTGTCACGGGTGATACTGTCGGTGATCCGTTCAAAGATACTGCTGGTCCAGCGCTCCATGTCGTGATCAAGCTGCTGTCGACCACGGTGCTCGTGTTTGGACCGCTTTTCGTGTCACGCGTTTCGGAGACGCCATAACTGAGAGTGGAGACTAAAACAATTTGAAGACAAGGAGATTGAGAGGTGAAGCTCAGTCGAATAGGAGGAGAGCGTGGATGGTGGGTGGCATGTGTGCATTATTCTCGAGTTGCATTTGTCGCTGTCTTTTTGCTTTTGTGCTTTTCATGGTGCAGTCAACTTCAAGTTGAAAGGCATTTTCGTTTTCCGTACATCCCACAATATCTACATGCTTGACCGATTTGTTTTCCGTACATCACACAATATATACATTTACAGCCGATATTGTTTATGCGTGTCTGTCGCATAAGCGTAACATACAAAAATCAAGATAACTATCCAGGCGCAAATTACAAATTAGCACCTGTAATTTTATATTGAAAATTGTAAGTAAAAGTTTACCTCTTCTTTTGGACAATCAACATACAGGCAACGTTCCCAATATTGAGCTCCAAAAAATGTGAAAAAAACATTGAAATATAGAGGTG
>JALBZB010000124.1:0-48110 GCA_038050625.1 Pythium sp. MPC-2022a
TATCGTGTAAACACCTCTATATTTCAATGTTTTTTTCACATTTTTTGGAGCTCAATATTGGGAACGTTGTCTGTACGTGAAAGACGCTACTCCGTTGTGGTTGTATTGTGTGCGCGTTTCATCTTGGTTGAGAACCGCTCGAACTATTCAGGACTGTTCATGAGCTCTTACAAAGCTCCTCGACAGTAATGGTAGATGCCATGCTCGAACATTGTATTTTTTTTTAGCATGAGTCTAATGTTACCCTGCGTTGCTGATCACACTTCCAAGCGCAATTGTATTCTAAAAAATATAGTTGAAGTGGAGAAGTATCAGGTGGGAATTTTGGAAACGTAGTGGTAGACTCCACCAACAAAATGCATTTGCATCACGCGATTCGGGTGTCAAGGAGTCTAAACGTATTTTACCTACAAACGTACGCACACAATTGCATGCTCGTGAGAGAACCTTTTGGGTAAGATTGTACTTCGAGGTCCGGCCATATCAGGTCGTGGCTTGCGCGTCCATCCCCAGACTGCGCCAGTAGAGCTTTGAATGTTTGACTACTTCTCAACGTGTTTAAACCAGATAGAGTCTCCTTTTGCAAGAACATTTTCGTTCCTGTCACCTTTTGGAATTTACCCTATTAAAATAAGGATGGGGGTTTAGGGTTCCAAATTGTACCCTAGAGACCTTAATCAGGTTTTAACGGGTCTCTATTGCATTTACAGTTGTTCCTCGTTAAAACCGGTATTGTTGATTTAAAATCGATATTCTACGATGCTCTATTAAAGCCGAAATTACAATGTGTACTTGGTTTTTGTAAGGCCGGAGTGGCCCCATAATTTACATCCGACATACTAAAAACAAGTAAGTACGTACTCTTCACAAAAACTGCTCATGAGTTGTTTAAATAAACTCGCGAGTTTATTTGAAGCAGTTTTTTTGCATACGAATCGCCTTCAAAAAGGAAAAGCGCGCGCTCTCTCTCTCTAGACAGCACCAACGATGGCGTTCCGTCGCGAGGTGCCGAGCCTCGACAAGCTCGTGCTCAAGTATATCACCAAGTCGGTGCGCCACGCGGGCGTGATCGTGAACGATGCGACCATCGAGCGCATGCACCGCATCAGCAAGCCGGCCAAGTCGCGCACGCACAAGGTCAAGCAGGAGATCATCCGCGCGCTGCTGCAGGGCGGCCGCGTGAACGACGAGATCCTGCCCGGGAGCTTCTTCCACGCGAGCATGACGCGCATCGAGATCATTGGTGCGAAGATCAGCACCACGTTCATCACCAAGGTGGGCACGCGGCAGAGGTAGTCGCGCAAATATGGACTAGTTGACAGGCTCACTCATTCCGTTTGTTGTTGATTGTGCCTGTGACGTAGCTCTCGACGATCTGCCCAAAGCTTCACACCGTGAGCCTCTCGGGCTGCTTTCGTCTCACGGACGACGCGATCGAAGTGCTGGCGCGCAACTGTCCAGGTTGCATTGCTTTTGCTTTTGCTTTGTGCTGCTCATGTTATGAAGAGTGAGGCGCTTAACGTTTTGGTGGGACGTGTGTGTATCGGTCATGCTGTGCTGTGGGCTTCTGTAGAGCTGAAGGACCTGAACATTGAGAACTGCCGCAAGCTCACGGACCTCTCGCTCGACCACCTGCGCAAGCACGCACCAAAGCTGCAGGTCTGTGCCGTCCTTACAATTAATAAGCGCGCATGTCTGTGGCGATAAATTGGGCTAACCTCCTGCTGTCGTGTTTGTGTGTGTGGCGCTCACATTCTATTAGAGCATTGACGTCGGTGGTAACTTTAACATGACGATCCAGGGCATCACCAAGTTCATCGAGAAGCACCCGAACCACGCCAAGTTCACACGCGTCCACATCTCGGGTCACGCTGTCACGGACAAGTAAGAAACTACTTGATACCATCAATCAGATAGATGGAGTAAGTATTGCCACTTCGAGCAAACTAACGCGGTTGTTTTCGCTCGCACGCATGCACACACAGTACGCTGAAGATCATCATGTCCAAGTGCCGCAAGATCCACAGTCTGAGCATCGGCTACTGCGCGGTCTCGGATGACGCGGTCATCTCGCTTTTGAAGAAGCGGGACGCCATGTCGCGCCTCTGTCTCCACTGGAACGTCGGGATCACGTACGCGTCGCAAAAGCTCAAAAGCTACCTTAAACATTCTTGTTTGTCGACTGACTCACTTCCTTTGAAACCTCTCACTTTATTTTGATGCTACAGGGATCAACTGATGCGCTACATTGCGACGAACGGACGCAACATCCAGGAGCTCAACCTCTGCGGCGTCAAGAGCGTGTCTGCCGACGTACGAACCCGAATCTGTCGCTACGCTGTATAACGGATCCGTTTGTGTTTATGGACAGACCGACTGACTGATTGTGTCCCCACCTGTTGATACTTGCACTTGCAGGCAATCATGTCGGCGATTCACGTGAAAATGGGCGGCGCCACGAGCGAGTCGGATCCCAGTACTGCCGCTGCTGCTGTGCCTGGCGCAACTGAAGGCGAAGAGCAAGAGCCCGAACGCAAGCGTCTCAAGAAGATCGACTTTCGATACACCACGTGAGTGGAAAAGATCAGAGCGCTCTGCGACGATTGCAGTTCTGTCTGCTAACCTGTGTCTCTCTCTGTTGATACCCTTCCTTCCTGTCGCTTAGGGTGACGAAAGAAGCGGCGACGTCCGTGAAAGAGCGATACCCAGACCTTCACGTAACCTTTTGAAAATGCAATCTCTTCTCTCTCTCTCTCTATCCTTGAGTCCTTCCTCTGCGTGGCTTTATGAGGGAGGGCTATGCGTGACCTGGAGGGGTGCACTGAACGGCCCCAACTGAGCTCTAGAGCGCTGGTATCATACTTGTAAGAAATGCAAACCATCGTGTCCATGAGGTTCATTCTAGTCCCATCCTTTTTACCAACATACAGCTTACAAATCCAAACAATCCTATCACATACATATACATACATTTGACATGTGCATGTCCACGTCTCGATCTCCTCACGAGGCACACATAAGGCTCATACACACACTGTTGTGGTTGCTACAGTAACAAACTACTCCATGTCGTCGTCGCCGTCGCCGTCGTCGCCCGCGTAGTAAATGTCTAAGTGGCCGGTCTGGTCATCGCCGTCGAGACTCGTGCACAGCGTGATCGCCAACAGCAGCTTCTCGCGCATCACCTCTTCCGAAGAGTACGCGGGAAGCTCAATGTTGAAGAAGCACGTGTCGGCTTTCGGTAGTAGCACGTCCTGGCTCTTCTCCGTCGTCACGGGCGGCACTTTGATCAGCAGACGCGTGTGCGTGCGATCAAACTCGGCGTCGTCCGCGGGCAGCGTGTCCTGCCCCCACGCGAAATTGATGAACCGCCGCTTGTTCTCTTCGCTCAAGGACGACAGCACGCGCCAGAACATCTCCAAGTGCGGGAACTTGTCGGGACTCATCCCCGACGAGTATCTTGTGTGCCGCTTCAGAAGCTCCACGTTGATATCCAGGCTCCCGCAGATCCACTGCTGCAACTCAGTCCACACGCACAGCTGGAGCAGCTGCACCGGCACGATCTTGCTGATTCCGCGGAGGATCGCGTCCACTTGCGGCTTGCACTCCTGCAGCCGCGACGCCTTCACCAAGCGGATGTACTCTTTGCAGTTGTCCTTCGTGACAGGAAGATTGCGGCCGTTTGCCTTCAGCTCCACCACGGTCCCGTCACTGAGCGTCGACGTGAACGATTCGTACAACACGTCGGTCGACGTGAGTGCTCCTTCGGTCGCCTCCGCTTCCAGGTACTTGAGGCTCTCGCAGAGCGAAAAGTCGACGCTCTCCAGATCGGCAAACGCGAGACTCTGCTTCACCAGCATCTTCCACACGATCGGTGCCAAGCGAAGGTTCAGTCGCACACCTGTGCGCAAGCAGCAGCCCATGAGCAGCCCCACAAACTCAAACATCTTGAGCAGCTCCCTGGACGTGCTGCTCGGCCTTGGGATGAAGCGCTCGCGATACTCGCCGATCTTCGTGACATTGTTCTGCGTCGGGATGAACAGCGGGTTGCCGGGAGACAGCAACTCGTTCGAGATGTCGTTGAACAGCTGGCGATACGGCCCGCCCTCGCCCACGACGTTCTCTCCTGCGAAGAGGACGATAAACGCCACAAACGGATCGCTGGCGCCAGTGGGGCGCTTCGCGCGAAGTAACGCTGGTTGGATCCCGCTCAGTTGCTTCATCGTACTGGCAAAGAGCGACTGCTTCGGGTCCGAGAGTGAGAGCGGTACATCGGAAGTGCGGCGTCCAAAAATCTTTCGGCGGTCGAGCGTCACCATCGGTCGTTTGTTACCGCTCTCGGCGGCGTTGATGCCACATCCTAGACTCGTGTTGTCTTGAGTTTGTGCGAAGAAGCGAATCTTCACCCCTGGGAAAATGAGCTGCCGAATGGACACGATTCGGTTTCGCAACGAGTTCGGATCGCTCCACGGACGAAGGTTCACCAGCGGCAACGCATCCAGCAGCAGTCGGTTAAGAGACTTCAGCACAGTGAAGCGCAGTCGCAAGTCTCTCGTTTCAAGCTGTGCCAAAAGATGATGCTCCTGCGCGTGCTTCTTTGCATTGATGTGGCTTGGACACAACTCCGATAACGTGAGCACTCCTATTGACGAGCTCAACTCCTTGCTCATTGCGATCAGCTGACAGTCCATCTGGAAAGTCCATTTCGCCTGAGCATGCAATGCAGCGTCAATCGAAGGATAGTGGTTCAGATCAAATTGGAGGTCGTAGCCAGACTTTCGCAGCCACCGGTAGATCTCCATCGGTCGCGCCATCACTGCATCGAGACCGCAGTTGACTGCCTGTTTGACGAATTCATCCGAAGCAACCTGGTCACAACGAGATTTCATGTCAACCAGACAAGTGAAAGCCTCGATAGAGGTTTTGCTCTCGATGGACGACCCACATTGCAAGACTTCCGACCGAAGCATTGACGTGAAGGTGGCTACCAGTTGGCTCTTCCCATCTTTGTCAACTTGCACGAATGTGTGACGAAGAAAATCTGCAACTTGAGGTACATCGACTTCACTTTCTTCGTCGTATGCCACTTGCAACGCATCCGAAAAGCGAACAGCTGATAGCTCATGGTAGATGTTCGTTTCAGAGCCGGACTCAACAGCATCTGTCGAAGACTTCTCATCCGCACTCACAGCCTCTGCAGTTGAACTCGACTCCGACGCTGGTGGAACTTGATCAGCGCTTCGCTCGCTTGCACAAGCGAGGCAGTCCATTTCTGACCATGCATTTACGAATGTGCACGCCTGGCATGCCCAACCACTGGGGGTTTCAGGTTCTGCAGCTGTCGGTTGCTCAGGTTCAGACTGGGTGGAAAGACTTCGACTCATGCTGGCTACCTCAGGAGGAATCAATGAGCCGCACGCCGCGCATTCACTTTCAGCGATAGAGTTCTCAAGTGTACAAACCGAGCACGACCAAACTTGCTCCTCTTGATTCGCGTCAGCATTCTCGACTGGTCCATTTGCGCTCGAACTCGCTTGCTTTTTGCCTAGAGATGCAATCCTTGACAGTAGATCCGAGTCCTCAAGCGTGCGCTCGCCCTCAAACTCAAGTTTCTCTTTTGGCACCCTCGAAAGAAGGTTCGTGATAATATCTTCTCGTCCCACGTCAACGATCGCATATCCTTTCGTGACTCCTTCGTCATCAACAGGGAGATAGAGCACCTTGGAGAAGATTCCAAACCGCGTAGCCTCTGCAGCAGAATAGACACTTTGATCGTCTGCTTCGCCGCATTCTTCCAGTGACAGATGAAGAATAAAGCGCGATAGCGAGCACCGAAGCTCCTCGACTCGAGCGGTTTTTGGCAGTTTCTGGACTAAGATCAATCGCTCACTGAAGAAATCACTGCCGGAGAGCGCACGGTGCGCAATTTCAATTTCTTGAATTGGTGCTCGCCCACAGTAGATACGGTTGAAAGCATCCGGACTTGACGTTTCTCTCTTCCCCTGCATAAGAACGCGTGTAAATGCTGCCATGCGTACGAACTCTGTCCACCAGGAACCGCTGACGATAGGAGAGGAGCCTCCTTTCAGGTAGGACACCTCTTCGATCAGAGAAATGAGTTCCGCGAGCTGCTGCGTGTACAGCGAAAAGAGACCCTTCTGCGTCGTTCGCTCGTTGTCGTACACAACTGTCAGCTCTCTGACAAGGGAGCTCGATAGCTTCGCGATTGGAACAGCGCTAAGGATTCCTTTACCAAGTGCAAAATTGATCAGCTTCGCAACCAGCTGGAAAACGGGGATCTTGGCACTCGTCGGCAAACAGGTTGCGGTCACAAGATACTCCACAAAGGAGCTTGTCAAAGTTGAAAGTAAGGTCTCGACCTCGTACCCAGTGAACGAGGTCAAGATCAGCTTCTGGTAGAGCTCTTCGCCGATCCACAGCGATAGACCGAAATCAGATGTCAACGCATCCACGCGGAATTTGTACCGAGCATACATGCCTTGGGTAATCTTCACATAGCACCGATCTCCAGGAACAACCAGCGGAGGCAAATAATTCAGACCCTTTTTCTCGCCGAAGTATCCAAAGATTCGATCCGTGCACTGCTCATCCTTGAAGAATTCCAGACTGTTGCCCGCTGGGAGATCCATTAGCACAGGATGTACGACGAATGACAGAATCAAGCAGGTCGCACCAGGCACGTGGACTAGCGCGACTGGCTTTGGCGGGCTCTCGCTCGACACAGTGAAAGAGCTCTTTTGCGAGAACGAAGTGGAGCTGTCCATGCATTTCTTCAACTCGCGAAGGAGAGACTCCATCAGCATGAATCGATACTTTCCAGCAGACGCAGGTGGCTCTGCATCTGGTTGCTGGGCGAGCTTCGCTTGGGATGAAGAGGGTTTCAGCGACGTGCTGGATGAACCAGCACCTTTCACTGGTTTCGTCTGCTTTTTCGATATCAGTGGCAACACCTCATCAGTCGATCGTTGTGCTCCTGTTTTCTCTCCAAATGTCCGGTCAAAGTGCTTGTTCAGAATCGACTGCAGCATTCCAATGTGAAAATGCTTTGCTGCAGCGAGTGCACGTGGGCCGAGTGAAGACTCTCCTGTGTCAAATTGACCAACTTCATTGTAACTGACGTCCAGCCCAACAACTTTGTCAGGACATTCCAGATCCGCTGCTGCAGCGAGTCGAAGCAACTCGCCCAAGTTGTAGCGACTTCCCAGCAACGACTCTTGTCGGCGAGCTTTCCGGTCGATTGATAAGCTCATCACGTGGTCTGGGGCGATTTGCAGCAATTCAAAGATGCTCTTGCGCGCAATGCTGCAGATCAACTGTTTGTTCATCTTCAGCAACCTCGTCCCGCACTCGTCGAAGTCTGCGATGGATTGATCGGAAAATGAGCGGATCGTCGCTGGGCAAGGCTTCAGATTGTCGACGTGGTACCACCAATACTCCATTTCAGAAGAGGATGGGTTCATCACATCCAGCAAAATCATCCCAGAAGGATTCACCAGACGCACAACACCGGAGTGGCCAACGGTCCAAAGCATCTCGCGAGGCCATCCGCCACTGTCAAGCTTCTCAGTCGTGATCAAATACCGGCCTCCAACTTCAACCTCGTCGATCTGGAGAGCTGACCAATCCGTGTCCCGATCCGGGTAGACACACCCAGACGGGACATGTCCATCGCAAAGAGTGTACGCGATTTTCAACGCGGCGGCCGAGTTGCCTTCTCTTAATGGCTCGCGCAACTGAGCAAAAAAGTAGTCCATCTCGTAGCTCTTGAACGATCCCGACACGTAGCTCTCGATGGCAGGAATGACGTTCTTCTCCCAGTACTCGAGCAATTTGTTTCGACCAGAACGTTGTGGGATATCCGATCGCGAGGAGTACGCATACAAGTTGAAAAAGTATTCCGAAGAATAGTCTCTTCCACTTGAATCTTCCGTGGTCGTAGGCGGACGGAAAATGCAGTCAGCATTCTCCACGGCAGAGAACGACTTTCGCTTGATCGGCCTTGTCGCTAACGAGTACTGGAGCTTCTGGGAGCAAATCCATTCCATTTGCCACACGATGTCGCGGAGTTTCTCGATTCCATTGAGTCCCACGTCCTTCAGGCAGAGCTGAGCCAAATGGAACAGAAGAGCTGGAATGTTCCCGTGCGTCTAAACAATGGATAAAAAAAGAGAATGGTTGGTCAGCTCACAACAAACAGCACAAGCGTAATTGAAAAACAATGACGCTATTTTCTTACCGAGATGACTTGATTGTCGAACAGTGACATCCAGAATGGCGCCATACAGGAAAAGGATCGCATGAATGCACATCCCAGCTCCGAACGATAGAGGCAGTCGTGCGAATCATTGCCATCCTTGTTCGTCATCAACCATCCGTGAAGTTTCTTGATGAGAGAGCAGAACGTAGGCGCCAAATGCTCAAGGCTCTTAATCACGTCAACACTCACTGGAATCTCTGGAACAGATCGCACGTCAGAAACAGCAGTCTCCGTCACTCCGACTCTCGCCGCATCACCTCGAGAGCTCAGTACTGGATTCATCCACATTCCAACGGTGATGTTGCCCAAAGAATACGAGGAAATGATTCCAAGCTTCGCGGTATCAATCTTGCTCGCATTTGTGCGAGAAACAAATCCGCCAACCCGCATTGGCTCAACGAAGCCGCCAAGAATGTTTGCAGCACCAACAGCCTCGTGATACCGTTGGTGACAGTCACGCCCTTGTAAAGATGGCAGCTCCAGTAGCTCGCAAGCATTGTCTAAAGCAGTTCCAAGCGACTGGAACGTGCTGCTTCTCCATCGACGCAAGTTGTTTCGATCGCCAAGGATACTGCGCACCATAGCTATCACTTCAGACGCCAGAGCCAAGACGTCGTTCACTATTCGAGTGTGGACGCTGCCGTGATGGCTGCTAAGTCGACCGTTCATCGAGTTGATAACTGATCGGTCAGCTTTTTGCATCAAGCACTTCTGTGCAGACGAGGAACGACGTCCCGAGCGTACCGATCCAGGTTCCACTGTTGCTGCTAGCTGGTTCTCCCAACAGAAGACACGATCAATCTCAGTCAGCTCACTGAATCTCACAACTGTCGCCAGGAAGCCAAGCTCCGCAAGCCCTTTTGCAGCTGCAAGACAATCGATGGAACTACCAGCGCGATAGAGCGCGTAGCCTTTCGCCGCAACCTCAACCTTGACGATGCTTCCCTTCCAGTGTTTTGATCCCACCAAGGATGTTTCTGGTACAGTGCCTCCACCCTTGGAACGTGCTTGAAGAACGTCGCCCATGCCAGAAGAAGAATCTGAAAGCCGGATGAACTCGTGATCCAGATTGTGTTTCTGACCCGTGTAGCAATCTGTGCACAAATCATAATTCGGGCACGTAAAGCACTTGAATCGGAATCCCCGCAACGGACTCATATCGCATCCGTCGCATCGTACACTGCGATGGATCATGGACAGATTCGCAGCGGCGGATTCGGCGATCTTCGGCTTGTCTTCCTCTGATTCTGGTTTCTCGAGTTCCAGCTTCAAATAACTGATATCTGGCTCACCAACTTGCTCAATTGCATCACCCATTTTGAACGAAGCCTCTTCGTTTTGAAAGACAAGCACGCAAAATTGCTCCTCGTCTTTCTCATCCAAGTCGGCGGCGGCTGGCGGTAAAAGAGAGGTAAGATTTCCGACTCGCTGAATCAAGATACGCGGCAAATCTCGGCCCAGAACGATCCCGCCCTCAAATCCACGAAGCTCAATTCGTAGATCAAATATCCGTTCACCACAGATCTCGATGATTTTTCGGCAGAATCTTGCAGCACAGATGCTCACAGATACCGGAACTTCCGGTCGCATGAGCAAACTCAGTGATCGCTCGATCCACCACGCAGCTTCTTCTTTACTTTCCACCATCGCGTCGAGCGAGGTCATGACCAAGCAGAGGATCCGGCTGATCAGCTTGTCGGGGATTTTGCTCGCTGTCACTTCCTGTAACTGTGATTCGCCTGCACTCTCATAATGCGTGTATAGTGCACGAGCGCCAGAGAGCGTAGGCAGGAGCCCGTTGCTGCACTGTTGCGGAACACTCGCTGACTGAAATTTGCTGGATCCGTGCTCTTGGACTACTCGGTGCAGGATCCACACAACGTTGCTTGCTTGAAGATGTATACTGTCTCCCAAATGCAATCTCGCAACGGCATCCTCCATCGAGAGTATCAGTTTCGATGTCCCATCGAGGCTCTGAAGAACTTGTTCGCCATCTTCTGTTTGCATGGAACAGAACACATCCGCCACTGCGATTGATCGCAACAGAAGCGATTTCGACTTGTCATCCGCCAAGCGTGTGCCGAAAGCATGACATTTGCGTAATCTGAAGAAACAAACAAGCGTTAGAATACTATTCCCAGCAATTTTGCATCACCCATATTCGATCAGTACGTACAGTGTAGCAAAGTCGTCGAGAAGAGAGCTGTCACCGAGAAGACACCCACTGAAGTAGTCTGGCTCGCCACCATTCGCGCTGGATAGAGCAACCAAGCCACGACCGACAAACCAACTTGATAACTCGATGCTGTCGATCCCAGTAAAAGCGGCTTCCGAGAAACAAAAACCAGCGATCCGATCTTTCAGGCGTCGCGACTGGATTTGTGCACATTCCGAAATAGCTGAAGCAGGCAACGCACAGCGGAAAAACTCTCCAGCAAGCGCGACTCGACTGCGTTGGCGCTCTTCAGAAACTGACGTTCCCTTGACTCCGATTTTGCCAGTCAGCAGTTGCGAGGACTCGCTTCTGCTGATATGTGGTTGCTTGTCCTTTGCGTAGCGATTCAACAGCAGTTGGGCTTTTCTGGCCACTTCATTCGCAACGAACTGGTAGGAGTTTGCAGATTGAGCGCGCGTATCCTCTTTTACCTGATTTTCTTGTTTCTGAAGCTGTGAATGAAGCTTGTTGATGCAGCCGTTGGTGTCAACACTGTGGAATACGACATTCTGGAGTTCGCACAGCTCACGGAGTCGATCTTGGTTATCAGCATATCGTTCTCTCATCTCCTCAACAGTGACTCCGTCCACTTGAAGGTAATGCCATTCGTTCTGCAGCTGCACTTGTCGGATCATCCATTGCTCGACTCTCTGAAGTTCAGTAGCGATGAACTGTAGTTGGCTTGTTTCACTGTCTGCGATTTGAGAAAGCGTAAACCCTTTGAGGCGTTTCACGAACGCTGAGATCAACCGCTGATCAGCCTGAGCAATGAGCACCGCAGCAACAGAGCAGAGAGCCTCCGTCCATTTTGAGTTCATACTTGTGTTTGGAGACTGGTGCAGTCGAGCATATTGACTCAATAGCTTGAGCACATCGTCACGATTGTTGCAATCGGCAACGAAGCGCACAGAAGCTTCCAGTTCTTTGCTCAGACGAAACTCTTGGTTCATGGTGCAGAAAAGTTCACGGCAGTTCGTCCACTTGCGGCATTGGAGCTCAATTTGCTGCACCGATACACTCTGCATGAGCTGCTCAGCTATCACGCTGCAAGCACTCGCCACCCCACAGTTGATATCCCGAAGCCATGAACCACGAGGAGCTGAAAAAAGTCCGCGGACGGTGCACCGCAGTCCCCAGCGTGTTTTCTCGCTCCGCTCCGTGTTGTCGCGCGCTTGCGACGTCGCACAGAGCATGATGGTCGCAGTATCACCCATTATCGAAAGACCCTGCGTTGGCCAATTTCCATGGGTAAAGGAACCAAAGAAACAGCCGCCGTTGTCGCCAATTCCACCTTCCGCAAACGCCATTCGATCGCTGTTAAACCACGACCGACCAGACGTGATGAACACAAAATCTGCTTCATCACCGGTAGAGCTCCTGGGATCAAAATCGATGTGAAGCAAACTTGCTCCAGGAATGCTAATAACTCGCCGGAACGACGACTGGGTTTGGTTGTACGGATGGGAGCTTTCGACAACTTGATCGCCTTCAAAGTAGGAGTCGTTTGATTCCAACCTCTGTAGGCTAGCTGTGCTTCGATCTGTGGCTGAAAACTTGTCGAGCAATTTCAGCAACACCAAAATGCCGTTTCGGACCTTTGTAGACACCACCGCTGGATAGTTCGATATCGTCGCCATAACGATCGGCAATATTGCGCCGACGGCTGATGACCTCAAAACCGAACTGTCGACCGCTGACAATGTCACTTCTGTTTCAAACTTCTCCAACAATTCGGTGCAAGACCGGATACAAGTGGCAGCGAACAAGTTGAACAATTCCGCAGCACTTGCTCTGGAACTGTCCTTCAATTTCGCTTTGCTCTCTGGTGCTTCCTCTTTCTCGTTGTACAGCCGTACACTGCAGTAATTCGTCAAGGAATGCAGTGCCTTTGTGAGTGGTGTGAGCTTGTTCGTGCCGTTATAACCCCGTCGACTCTGCGCAACCACGCTCTTGAACTCAAGCACTGAAAGCTTGAACAGGGTGGAAAGGAGACGAGCAAAGTCTTCGAAATCCAGAGGAACAAACTCAGCAATGTCTACTCTTCCCGAGTCTGTCGGGCAGAAGAGCAAGCCTTGCAGCAAACCATATTCACAGTCGTCTTCACTTTTGAATTGAGGGACGCTTCCAGCCTGCAGCGCGACGTCAAACGCAGCTTGCGAGATAAGCATCGACTGGTTGCGCTCCAGAGTCGACACAATCTTGTCTCCAATCTCGGCAATTACCGTTGACTTCCTGTCATGGCAGAACAGCCCCTTTCGAATTCCCCACGAAAGAACGGCTTGAGCTTTCAAAATCACTTTCGAATAGAGCTGCTCGAGGTGATGCTGAGGAGATCGCAGGTGATAGGCAAGAATGCTTTTCCCTCGAGCCAGACCGAGCAGAACATTCTCAGCACCTTGATAGAGCTTCTTCGCACTTGAGTCACCAGGTTCGCCCACGATATTTATACCAGCGTAGTCGATTTCGTTGGACAGTTCGCTCAACAGACTCAGGATATCGTTCGTCAAGTTGCATAATCTGGAATCATTTGCAGAATGCTCGTCTTCGCAGAGCCGACTTCCATACACAACAAGCGCTCGAAAAAGATTCAAAACCCCATCGTCCTGGAAGTCGGCGCAAAAGGGAATCACGTATCCTGGGGGTTCTCTCTGTCCGATCTCCTCGAGCATCTTTAACCGTCCACGGATGTTTTTGATTCGCCGTGCTTTGGATTTGTGACTCGTGTTGTTGCTGTCTCCGGGCGTACTTGGTTTGCTGGTTGCTTGAGCGGGCTCCCGTTCTGTACGGAAAAGAATGTCTTGGAGTCCAGCTCTTGGTTGCTTGAACGCGGGCAAGGACCACCGACGGAGCATCAGATGATGAAGCTGAGAAAAGACTCTTTCGCCCACTTCAGACAGATTCGTTTCCTCGCCGAGCTCTGCATACGACCGCTCTTTCGCGCTACCCTCCGCTCGTCGCGCTGGGTCCACGTAGACCTCTAAGCAATTCAAGTAGCCCGAGTAGACGAAAATGTGCCCGGAAGAGACATCGACGCAGGTGGGTGAGCCTGCCGGGACGCCCCGCAGCAAAACGGGTAGCACCTCTTTTTCATCGGACAGCATTTTCCCAGTTTCCATGGAGAAAAACCAAGCTGCATCGCATGAACTAACCGTTCGCTTTGTCTTCTCACTTGGATGTTCTCCACTGCTATACAGTCCAGGTGGAGAGACGATGCACAGTTGGCCATGGCTGATGTAAAACGAACCAGCCACAAGCAACACAGGATCCAAGGCACCAAGACCAGGCTTCGCTGTGAGCGTAACCCCAGAGATTGTCGGAACGAGAAGCTTTTTTCGTAGATCATTCGCGCAATTGTCGATCCAAGCGGAAGCTTCGCTCAATGAAAAGTCGTTTCGACGCAGTGCGACTTGACACTCTTTTCGGGTATATAGCCCACCCCAAAAGTCAAACAATTCGTTCACGAGATCTTGCTCTTGTTCACTTGGGCTTTTTTCCACCGCTTTGCTCACTGCGTCGATAGCGTTTGGGGTTCCACCAGCTTCATCATCGTAGAACAGCGAAGCGTGGAAGATCGCGAAAGGGTTGTTCTCCAGATTTGAAGATGTTGCTTCGGGTGGTTGCTTCTCAGGCTCATCCTTGACTTGAACATGAATAACACCTTGTCCACTCTGTTCAGTTGTGTAAGTATCATCTTCTGCCACGCTGATCACTATTTCGTCGACTGCTGGTTCGACTGCAACTGCGTCGTCGAGAGTTTTTGCATCGTCGTTCAATGCTGTGCCAGCCGCTGTTGCATCGCCAACTGTCGCTGCATCGACTTCTGTTACTTCTTCAGTTGGCTCTTTGACTTCTACTGCATCCACTGCTGCTTCTTTCCCCTCGCTCTGCTGCGTCGCATCGGCTGTTACAGTAGACTCCTTCGCGAGAAGCGTCGCCCGCACACAAGATTCACACAAGTCGAAATCGCAGCCTGAATCACATCGAAATCGTTTCGCCGCATTGCTTCCACCGCATAACGCCAGACGACCGTCGCACATCCACGAAGACTTCGATTCGCGTAATGATAACGTGTGAGAATGTAATGCTGATACCAGTGCGCTGTCTTCAATATTGGCATCTCGCGTATCGATGGCAGGTCCCTTGTTCTGGATGTCCATGGGGCTAAGATCAAGAAAGAGGTTGATCTCCTCTTCTTCAAGATCCATTGTCGAGACAAGCTGAGAGACATCGTGTCGATACAGCACGAATTGGTGACGCGGAAGTGGTTCCTTCGTACCTGGACCTGCTGCACTGGTATCCGCCTCCACCTGCTTGAACGGGAGTGTCTTTCGCTCCACGATTTTACCCTCTCTTTCGATCACAATAACCAAGTCGTAGCAGTCCTCAGCGCCCCATCGATACGTATTGACGCGCTGGGTCTTGTCCCATCGGACAGTCACACCGCTTCCAGCAACCCCACCCCACGTACTCACGCGTTCAACCGTCCCTGGGCTTCCTTCGGTGCCATCCTGGTTCGACCATTTCCAGTCTGGCCCGCGTACGACTCGGTCGCCAATTTTAATGCTCGACTCTTCAGACTTGGTGCGAGAATCGCTCGGTAGGTGCGCGTCACTCTTGAGTTGCTCATGCTTGATGATTCGATTCAGAAGTGGATCTTTCGTGGAAGTCAGCGGGTGGCTTTTGGGCTTCTGCAACGCGTCTTTTGCATGGATCGACCGTTTGAGCGTGTCGATGCACTTGATTGTGTACAGGTCGACGCCGTCTGTGATCATTGCATAGACGCTGCTCTCACTCACGCCTTTCACGTTCACTGAACGATTTGGACTAAAGTAGAGCTCCTCGACACAGCAAAGATCGATCGCGTCAATGCGATCCACACGATTGCTGGGCATCATGATCGTCCGACAGTACAAAAACTTCCCAATGCAGCACAACCACGACCGTTCAGCATCTCGACTTCTTGCGTACGCTCGATTGTGTGCATACACGTAGTCTCTGACAGTGAACCCATTCCCCGTTCCAACTTTGAGCAAGCCGGTTCGCCCAAAGATGTAGAGAAATAGACCATCAGTAGCAATGCAGTCGCTCGACGAAGGTTGATAGGCTGAGATCTTCCATTGTGAGACGAGCGCGCGCGTGTACGTCGCAGCAAATGATGGTCGAGAGCTCTGGTCCACGAGGCGGCGCCAATACATTTCGAGCAAACTCTTCAAGCGGGGACGCACAACCTCATCGGCAAGAGGAGTCCCACGTCCAAGCAACGTCAGTTGAAGAGCAGCGAAACTCAGTAGCGAGAAGGATTGCAGTTGAACACCCATCCCCAAAAGCGCAGTCAGTCCGGCGATCGCTTCTTCTGGTAGTAACGCCAGTCTGAAGCAGCTTGGGTCCAATTGTTCGCCAATATCATCGACGATTTCGCCGACACCCGCTGCTTTCATGAGCGCGATAACTTCGCTGACAAACACCTGGACGTTGACAGGCTCGTACAGCAAGCTGGTCTCAGGCAGCTCTCCCAACTTGGTCAGAAATTCAACTGCGTCGTCAATGTTCCCTTTCCATTGCAGTGGAGATCGAAACGGCAGGTGTGGCCACTTGCGCGGATGCAGCGTCGGTACTGTAGTTTCAATCGCATCGTCCTTGCGCGTCGCCCCTAAAAACACCGACGATGATGTTGATGCTGATGACAAAGGGGGTTCTCCGTCTTTTCGAGTACATGGATCAGCACCAGCATCTTTCAAAACACCAGCCGACATCTCTTCATACGTGGGCTCGGACTCCAGTGCACGCTGATAGCAGACGCGCAGAAATTCGCATTGCTTTCGGTACCGATAAGATTTCGCGGCATGTGCCCGTCGCGCAAACGTAGCAACAGCACTTCGCGCGTTGCGGTTTCTTTTCTGCTGCTTTCGCTCCCAATCTTGTTGCTGCAACGAAACGTCAAAGCCGCTCGATGACGCAGAGCTCGATGCCTGCTCGTTTCCATTCGCGTAATACGCCACGTAGAGGTCATCAAACGCATCGTACACTTCGTCATACAGCGGAGCAGGATCTGGGATTCGCTCACTTCGCAAAGAGTTGCGCTTTGGCAAAGAAGACGTCCACACGCTTGGTCGCAATCGCTTGTTCTTCCCCACGCTCGCTGTTCCTTTGCTTCTTTCGCTCGAATTCACACTTTCCTCTCCGTCATCATCACCGTCGTCATCATCATCGTCTCCGCTCTCTGCTTCAGGGTCTTCGTCGTCGTAGTAATCGTCGTCGTCTTCGGAGAACTCGTCGCTGAATCTTTCGTCATCGTAGTCGTCATCATCGCTATATTCTTCGCCTTGGTCGCCGCCGCGGTCACCATTGTGGATCTCTTCCGCTTCGTCCACGATGCGGATTGCGTTCGTGCGCAGCACCATGTCGTCGTTGAAGAAGTGGAACGTTTCCTCCGAGTCGAGGAACGGCGGCATCGTCTTCTTGGTCGTCGCGCGGCTGTCGTCGTCGCGGTCGCCGCCGCCACCGTTGCCGTTGCTATTGCTCGTAGCCGAGCTGCGTCGCCTGCGCGGAGACGCGGCCGCGGAGCCAGTCGCAGAGAGCGCCATCGAGGATGAAAGATCGCTTCCTCTGGACGCGCTTCTCATACAAAATGAATAGAAACGTGCTGCTGTTGTTGCTTTTGCGAATGAATGCGGATTGCGGGTTCATTTCTTCTTCTCCTTCTCGCTTCTTCTTCTGTATTTCTGGGCTTTTGGCTTATAGTGGGTGAATGTCTGTATTTCGAAGCTATAAAGTCGCTTCAACACATCAATACGAACTTTGTAATCCAATTTAATGGGTTGTAGTCGTTCTACAAAGGTATAACACCCTTGGTTTAGGGCCTCGGTCAGTGTGTGCACATAAAATGGTGTGGGCTACTTCAAGCACCACTTCGCACTTTTAAAGAAAAGTACAGTACGTCACCTCTGATTCGTACTTTAACAAAAACATAAAGTAACACAACGAAAGCTGGGCAGCTCCCCAACATGCGAGCCGACCGCAATAAAAGCAACACAAAGAGAAGAGGAGAGACAGACTGCGCAGCGAGATGGATCCTCCGAGCGGCGGCTCATCGAGCATGGCGTCTAGCGCCAGCGATACGAGCGCCATCAAAAGCGAAGCGTCAAGCAGCTCTGCATCGCCAAATGCGCCTGACACTTCCAGCACCAGCGGATCACACGCTTCATCTGCAGGGGCTCCTCCACCGCCGCCGCCGCCTGGTCCTCCGCCACCGTCCACCGCTCCACCGGCGTCTTCTCCAGCGAGGGTCAAGGCATCGTTTGCCTCCTCTACGACAACTGGGAGTCCTGCGTCGTTGACTCCTGCGTCCCCTGGTACGAACGCGCAATCGTCACCACATTCCAAGCTGCTGAACCACCAGCCGCTCGACGCCCCTGACGAACTGGACCGGAAATGGTATGCGCATTTCTACCACATGCAGAAGACGATCCAGGGCAAGGACGAGCAGACTGTGCTTGGCATGTTGAAGCAGTCGCCGTCAGCAGAAGGAGTCAACGCGTCATCACCAGCGTTGCCGTTCCAGCCGGATATTGCGCTGCTGTATGCGATTGTGACTGAGCCGCCGCTGGCAAAGCAGTACTTGCGCTACGTCACAGCAGTCGCCACGGCTGACAACTACAAAAACTGCATCGGCTGGCTGCAGAAACTGATCGACCTCAAGTTTGTGAAGCTGCTCGTGTCGTGTCGCAGCCAACTGCTCTGGCTTGTTCGCGAATTCGTCCACGTAAACGTCCCGGGGGTCGACAAAGTAATCATTTGCTTGATGCGCTACCTCACGGGCGGAGACCCGAGTCGAACGACTATCTGGCTGGCGTCCTCGATCATCCGAATTCTGATCGAGCACGAGTCGTGGTTGCTCTCCTGCTCTAGCTTGATCCCGTTCGTGTTCCACACGTTCGCGCGCATTACCGTCGACCACACCGCATCTGCGCATGCGAATCTGCTCAAACAGGAGATCGACTTGTGCGCAACGCTCTGGAATCGCCGTCAGGGAGACGTCGCACAGCTCGGTCGCGAATTGGTGCGCGTGCTGAATGACGCAAAAGATGTACGTGCTGAGATGATTTTTTTCCTATGTTGGTGTTGTTTTCACCTTTCTCATACTTGCTCTTGTTTTGAAAATCCCCTAGATTCCCGGCATGAACACACTCTGGAAACAATTGCGCAACGTGCGAGACGACACGGACAAGGACGCGGGTGTCTTTTCAGTAGCACACCTGATGGCAATCCCGACGCCGCCAAAGTACCTGGCGTACCGACTGAGTCCGAAGATGGAGGAGTACCTCATTTTCATGATGGTTCGTGCTGTATGCTTGAAGTGTCTGAATCATACACACAGCTCGTCTAAACTCTCTCTTGTACTTCCTCGTGTCTCTACAGGAGCGCGTACAAGTTGGATCCATTCACAGATACCAGAAGTGGTTCGCCTCTCAATTCCTGAGCAGCACTGGCTCGGACACGCTTGTGCCCGACTTGGTTCGGTACATCTGCGCAGTGTACCACCCATCGAACCAAATCCTCGGGTCAAAAGTGACGCCGCGCTACCATATCCTGGGATGGCTCTATTTGCTCTGGTAAACATGTGCGCTACTATGTGTTTTTGTTCCACCACACGTTTGTACAGTTTGTCTCTGACGTGTACGTATATATGTGTTTGTTTGTATTACTACGTAGCAAAAGCCCAAGCGCTTTGGCTCGAACTCAGCTCGCCATGTTTTTCGACTTTCTCTACTTCAAGCCGAACGACAACATCATGAGTGTCGAACCCACAATTTTGCTCATGGTACGATGAGCTTTGTATCTCTTTGATCCGAATAAGTGTGTGCCTGCTCTAAACACAAACGCTTGTGCTCTCGTATAGGTGAAATCTGTGAAAAGCCACCCGACGATGTCGCTCGCGATGATTCAATTCCTCGTGTTTGCTGTGGAGAAGTTCGCCGCCTCAGCTACAAACAGACAGCTGATGCAGAAAGGTGTCTCCGCTGCATTCTCCGTGGCGCTCAAGGTTGGCGTCGTGCCGTCGATCCTATCGCTCCAGTCATTCCCAGTTCTCGAGTCGAGCTCGCCAGAGTTGAAGTCGGAGCTCTACCGCATCTTCCCCGAGCATTTCCCATCGCCAGACAACATCCAAGTGCAGGCGCAATCTCCACATCGGAGTTCTGCTCCTGCAGGAAGTAGTAGTCCGTCTGGGTTTCATTCACCATTGTCCCACGGGTACTCAGGCGAGAGTCCTGTTCGCAACAGTCCCATTGACGCCGGCAGCCCGATCACGTCCCCTGGACGAAGCCCATCTCACTCGGAGTCCAGTGTCGTGTCTGCTGGTACGTCATCAGATTCCAATTCGCTGAGCTCTTCATCGTTCTTACCTGACAACCAGCAGTCGCCAGAGCCAAGTGCCGAGATGTCGACGTCAAGCGGACTGATTGACGCGACGACGCTCGAATCTGCAAAGGCAACTGATGTTCCTGCGAGTTTGCTCGTTCTCGGGAGTGAGGATTTCAAGAACTTCCAGGAAATGCTCCCTGAGCCTTGCTCGCGACCAACGGAGGGCTTCTTGGAGTGCCTCAACGACATTCTAATCTCGTGGATTCGACAGGACAACGCCGTCGACCTCGCAGCTCCGCTTGGCTCCTACTTGCACACCTCGCTGGAGAAAATCATCGTGTCGTCCAAGATCAGTCTGAGCGATGCTCCGAAAGCGACGTGCGCTGGCGTTTTCGACTCGATGCTGGACCAAGTGCTAAGTGAACCACAGGAAGTGTTTGTCCCTTTCTTGCAGGCAATGTACGCTCGCGACATCACCATCAGCTTCCGGTTACTCGCGTTCTGCTGCTCGCGGAGTGAGGCGACAAAGAGTGTCGACGCCGTGCTGGCTCCATACGTTGCGTTCTTGGACGCCATTGGCGGGAGCCTCGTGCAGAACGTCGCGAAAGACTTGACGCTGAGCCAGCATATCGACGATGCGCGCGCACTCGCGTGCTCGTTGCTGGGCACTTCTGTGGCCAAATCCAGCTCTGCGAAGGACGAGGTTGGCGCTGTCGAGGCGACCGTGCTGTTCATTGCGCCGTACCTGTTTTCGCACATGAACCATCCAAGCCTCGGGAAGCTCATGGCTCGCGGCGAGACGCTCGTGCAGCTATTGCTAGGCTTTGCGACGCCGTCCATGCTTCATGCGCTGTGCAGTCGCTTGCTGCTCCAAGAGTTTGCGATCTTCAAGCACCGACTGGCGAACGTGCTACTTTCATCGCTGCAGTGGAACTCGTGGGAGCAGTACGGCATGTGGGATCTCGTGCTGGCGGAGGTCCAAGCGTCGCATTCTCCGTCGGCAGAGAAGAACTTTATGGCAGCGGTGCGCAAAGTGTTGGCGTGCATCAACCCAAAAGACAACGCAGAGACCATGAGCGGACTCATGAAGTGCCTGGTGCTCTTTAGCCCGGATGCGAGCGTGCTGCAGTGCATTTTCAAGCTCTCCGGCGCCTACGAGGACTTTCCGCTCTCGGTGCTCTCGTGCTGGATCGAGAAGTTCCCGGAAGTGGTGAAGAACTACGTGCTCGTGATCCTGCAGACTGCGGGTGATGCGACGAAAGACGTGGACGAGGTGCTGGGCAAGCTTGAGCGGATCCAGTCGAGACGAGTTGCGCACCCCGTGGCAGGCGGTAAGCACGCTGGTCAGGGCGGGCTCCGTACTCCCGTTTTCGCGCTGCTGAGTGACGAAGTGATCGCGTCAGCGCTGCGGAAGATCGTCACACAGGAGAACAGTAGCTATCCTGCGCTGTCGAAGCTGCTGGACGACTTCCAGCCAACGGCGTCCGCAACAGCAGCCAGTTCAGGAAGCGCATCGGAGGGCGAGGAACTGCACCCAGTGAGCAAGAAGCAACGAGTTGAATGATAGGAAGTAGGTCAAGTTTCCAGTTTGGCTTTGGAGTGCTTTTGGGATTAGGTTGTTCTCTGGATTTTTTTCCAGTGTTGTTGGAATCGCAGAGGTCTCTCTCATGAGGTTGCTTGTATTTTCGTCATCAGGTAACATTCAAGCAGCATTGTTCTTGTCTCTGCTAAGTGCGAGGTCACAGCTCTTGTATAGACTTTTTGTGCTCTACTAAGTGCGAGGTCACGGTTTTTCTCAGTCCGCATATTCGCCCATTTCAAACAGACTATCAAACAGACCAGAGAACGAACGTCTAGAAGGAGAACGAAGGGAAGCCATTATGGGGATCATGTTCTCCAAAGTGTTCGCGTCGCTCTTCGGCAGCAAAGAGGTGCGCATCCTCATCCTCGGCCTCGACAACGCCGGCAAGACCACCATCCTCTGTACGTGTATTCACGCATTGCTCTCACTCTCTCTCACTTTATCTCTCACTCGCTGTTTTCCGCGCCACGTAGCAGTGGGAGAAACGTTGTATTTGTGTATGAGCGTCTGTTGTGTGCTGTCAACTAACTGTTACTGATTTGTACGTGTGTCTCTATGCGTATATACAGATCGCTTGCAGGCGGACGAGATCGAGCAGACCGTGCCTACGATCGGGTTTAACATGGAGACGCTGCAGTACAAGAACATCAAGTTCCAGGTCTGGGACCTCGGCGGCCAGACGAGTATCCGGCCGTACTGGCGGTGCTACTACCCAAACACCGACGCGATTATCTACGTCGTCGACTCGGCCGACACGGACCGTCTAAACATCGCCAAGCAGGAGCTGCACGCGATGCTCGAGGTGCGTGCTTGGCGTTATGTGCATGACTCTTCGTGGTGTTTGGTTTGTAGGGGAGCTGACACCCATTTTTCTTTTTCTCTTGTTCGCCCGATTTCTCTCTCTACAACAGGAAGAAGAGCTGAAGGACTCGATTTTGTTAGTGTTTGCGAACAAGCAGGACCAGAAAGGCGCGCTGAACGCCGCACAGGTGCGTGCGTGCTGCTGTGCTCTGCTACTTTCAAAGGCGACGGACGATGTTCTGACTTGTTGCTTTGGCTCGTATGTGCGTGTGTATATGGTTTGATTTTATAGATCTCAGAGGCGATGGGGCTCTCAGACATCCGCAATCGCCAGTGGTCCATTAAAGAAACCACAGCGACGGAGGGGGCAGGTCTCTTTGACGGCTTTGATTGGTACGAAACAACAGCACACGCTTATCGAATGATCTGTACGTGGTGCATGCAACGATGTCTAATGAATGACACTTGTGACAATGCTGAACAGGATCGTGACCTGCATAAAGGGAGAATAAATATCCGTCGCCAGCATCGGCTTCTGGCCTGCATTGCCTGTTCCCCGTCCTGCCCTGTCGACCTTTGCAGCCGCCGCCGGCCTCAGCGAGATAGATTGAAGATTATGAACAACTGCAACGGCTCATGCTAACATGAGGGTTTGAAGGGAATACGCTAGCGAATGGAGACGAACGTGAGGTGACAACTCGATCTCTGTTGCTGCTAAGGATAGCGTGATGGTGCAAGCGAAGCTGATGGTGACGACGGGTACTGTATTCGTTCGGTAACCACAATGAACACATTTCTATATGTTTATATCAATGCGCTGAATGGGTTTGTACAAGTGAAGATGATGAATGCTGATGCGACGCTGAGTTGGTATGGTACGTTCATTTCATTGTTTATTCCTGCTTTTGTGTGTCTCGATCCATTTGCAGCAAGCGGCAGTTACCAATCAACATCACAAGAACGCCTCTTCAAAAGAGAACAAATCCCAATATCATCGGCAAAGACCACCTTCGGCCACAAGGCTTTCCACACGAAGATGCCGGTGGGGACCGGAGTGCTGCACACCAGCAGCGACGCGGTTTGGTTTGGTGCGCCTGAGACGTGGCCCGTCGAGCACTGCAAGGTGCTCTACTGCATCAGCAAGTACGCGCAGCAAGCGCCGAACGTGCGCACGCCTGAGTCGTGGATCCGCCAGGTGGCGCTGCTCGTGCTGCTCTACGAAGGCGTGGACCAGGGTGCGCTCAAGTTCGACTATGCGCCTAACCTCGTGTGGATCTCCTTCGCAGGGGTCACGGAGCGACGCTGGCTGCGCATCTCGCAGGAAGCCAAGTCCGTGATCGACGACCTGTGGGAAGCCAAGCTGCTGAACGGCATCAAGCTCTCGTCGGTCGACTACCAGCCCGTGACGGCGTACCAGGTGTCGATGAAAGGCATCGCGATTGTCGAACAGATCCCCACGAGTATCAAAGAAGAGGCGAACAAGTTCATCTACCCTCCACAGGATAACGACAACACCCAGCAACAGCAAAATCAACAACAGCAGCAGCAATTGATCCACGTCAAGTACAACGGCAAGGAGTTCGTGCTCACGAGTGGAGACGCGTCGTACGTCAAGATCAGTGGGATCACCGACTCGGAGGACGTGTCGTACGTCTCGAGCCCGTACATCCCATCGTGCCTGCGCTCCAACAGCGCGTACCGCATTGAGCCCACGTCGAACGCGATGCGCGCGACCGAATCAGCGCACGGCCACAGCATGATGATCAAGGACGCGGTCGAGAGCATCGTACTCTCCCAGGTGCGCGCGCTGGTGGGCGAGTGGATGCCCTTTGGCGCAAATCAGATCGCTGCGCTGAACGAGCGGCTCGGCGCCATGGAGCGCTGCCAGGGTGGGCTCTTCAGCTCCAAGATCGATGAGAACCCGACCGCGACGCACTTTACTGTGCCCACGGGCTTGACGCAAGTCAAAATCCTGGACTTTGACGCAACGAATTTCATCAACTTCGAGGCCGAGATCAACTTTCCCGAGGACGACGGCGTGATCCAGATCGAGAACTTTGGCATGCACCTACATGTGAGCGGCGCGCTGCTCTACGGCGTCAAAGTGGACGCGATCATGCACCGCACGGAGAAGGACATCCCGCTGGACTTGCTTGCGCGCCTGCTCGTGGACGTGCACCAGGACTCGTCCGTGATCATCCGGGACTTGCTGTCTCGGTATCAGATCAGCGTGCTGGACATGATCTTCATGAAAGAGAAAGCCGAGCGCAACAAGTACAATCTGATCATCTCCAAGTCGATCGAGCCTAAGCTGCCAGCGTACAAGTACCTCGACAAGGGCGAGCGCGAGAACGAGCTCAAGCAGGTGCTGGGCGAGATCTACGCGTGCTACGACATCACGCGCGAAGACGTGCTCTTCCTGGGACGCGAAGGGTGTCTGTTTTCTGGACCGAATGGACAGAAGTACGAGCCGCTGCTGACAACGTTCATGGGGCTCAACAGTCGCGAGATCTTCATTCGCAACTTTTTCCTGCGTACCTTTGTGCTTGATGACACGCTCGGGAATCTGCGGAAGCTGATCAAGGACTTTCGCAAGTTGCCCGAGAGCCGCATGCGCGTGAAGAAGTCGCTGAGTGACGCCGCAAAGAACACCATCCTGCTCATTGAGTGCCTCCAGTACCTGCTCGAGTCGGTCGAGGACCTCGAGCTGCCGCCGGTGCCAGTCGAAGCCGCGGGCAGCAAGGTCTACAAGTCGCTTTTGCTGCTCGAGCGCAAGAACAATATTTTGGTCCGCTGCAAGGACTCGATCAAGCTCATCGAAAAGCTGCGCACACAGCTCGACATTTTGATCACCAAGTTCGAGTCAATCTCCAAGATGCAGCTCGCCGAGGTCTCGAGCGACTTTGACCTGAACATCAAGCACATGGTTGACACGCTGACGATCCGGCGGCGCGTGCGTCGCAATGTCGAGATCGTGCGCGCGATCTTCGTGGGCAACCTCGCGTTCGAGATCATCGACCGGCTCAGCGGCGGCACGTTCAACGTCGCGAACCCGCAGTGGTTCATCGACTGGATCAAGAAACCGCTGATCGACCCGCCGGGACTGTTCCTTGTGCTCAACCTGCTCTGGTTCAAGCTCGCGTGGGTGCTGCTCCAGATGTGGCTCAAGAAGCAGACGTACAACTACGAAGCGTCCATCGTCGTACGCGCGCACGTGGACAAGCGCATCCACGTGGGACACCTCAAGCGGTACCTCAAGAAGAAGCTGCTGCAGCTCAACATCTTTGAGTACGACGAGCTCAAGCCCGAGCTGCAGACGTACGCGTGGACCGAGTCGGCGTTTCCATTCGACGAGGCCGAGACGCTCGTGCAGATCGTGGTCGACGAGAAGCAGCAGCTGCTCCGCTCAGTGCGTCTACAGGTGCACTGCGCCGTGGTCAAGTCCACGCCCGTGCACACGCGCAGGAGGAGCATGCGCAGCCAGTCGTCGTTCCGCACCAGCAGCAAGCTGTACCCATCGTCTTCGACCACAGCAATCCGAGAGAACAATGTGCTCGAGCAGTTTACCAACATCCTGCGCATCGAGGGCGTGTACCCGGAGAAGCTTGCGCCGCTCGTGCGCCTGGGCACGTCCAAGAACCTCTTCGCGCTCAAGGACGAGTTCGAGAGCTTGGAGACGTCGCGAGCGCACAGACGACGCGGCGGCGTGGGGATGATCACCAAAAAGAAAGGGTTCACATGACTTTGGTTCTTGTTGTACAAACTGAGAGTGAATGGGCGTGGAAGTACCGCAGGTAGATAGACAATGGATACATTTGCCAGCTTCAAGATTTTTGTGTTGTCTTTGTTTTTCCTGTTAATGATGATTCTCCAATGCACGCATTTCGGTGCATAGTGCCATGCAGCCAGCCACATGCACGACCTTCTACATTAGACGATCATGCGTGGGGATGGAGCGAGCCAAACGAAACCCATGGGCGATAGGCAGTTGACATCAGACTCAGTAGGCGCGAAGGTGATCGTGCATCTCATCCACGTCCTTGTGCACCACGTGGCGGAATCCGTCTGGCTTGAACACGTACACGTTGCAGATGCCACCACTGTACGCGTCACGGTGGGTCGCGTGGTAGATCGCGTCCTGGCCGAGCTTCACGGCCTCGTCGTCCGTCAAGTCCCAGCGCCAGTTGTTGTCCAGCACGCCGTACGCGTAGGTCGAACCGGAGCCGACCGAGAACTTTGGGATCGTCTCACTCGCACGGAAGCGCGAGCCTTCGTCGTCCACGTAGTAGAGCGCCGGCTCGCCGTTGTCGTAGCCCATGAGCATCATACCGAGCGACATGCCGTAGCGCTTGTAATAGTTGCATGTGTTCGAGATCAGCTTGGACGCCGCGCGCACCGAGATGCGGTGGCGGTTGCGCAGCTCGTACATGCGACACTGGACCGCCAGGTTGCGTTGCCAGTACTGGCAATCAGCGGCGGTACCGGCGAGTGTCGCGAGCATGTACTCGTTGATCTGGTTCACCTTCTTGACCTGGCCCGAGGACACGAACGGACCCATGGTCGAGCGCGAGTCGACAGCGACGACGATGCCGCCGTTGTAGATGAACGCAAGTGTGGTCGTACCCTTCTCGAACTTGAGTGTCTGGTCGTTGTCTTCACCGTAGTATGTCTTCAGGTTCGTGCGCGCGTAGAGCGCTGGGTCCGCCACGGGTGGGAGCATGAAGCCGCTGCCGAGCGCGTCCGACACGCTCGCCGCGGACTCGAGGTGGTCTTGCATCGGCATGTGCATGTTGGGCATGGCACCACCGTAGCTCATGGTGTTGCCGCGGCTGCCGGCGCGCAGGAAATCGAGCTTCACGACTGGGGTGCTCATGGTCTTCTTCTCGAGGAGCTCTTGGGCTTTTTCTTCTTTGGCGAGGTGGTGTCGAAAGATCGATATCTGTTCATGAAGGGGGGAGAATGAGAATAGGAAGAAGATACTGCAAGCACTCACTAAAGTGCGGATCTATTCAGATGTAGTGTGGATGCTCGTTAAAGTACGATTATGAAGAAACCATCATTCCGAGGCTTCAAGCCGTTATCAGTGAGGTGGCACGAATGTCGTGCGACAGAAGCGCTGTTGTCGACCGCCTCTGGCTTCCAAGCAACCTCCACACTTCGCCAATTTCTAATATCTAAAATACATTCTCAAAGCACGATTTAAATTATGTGAGTAAAATAAAATAGCTTCTAGTCTTGATATGATAAAAAAATGCATATGCAATTAGTGGGTGAATCAGTTCCGCAAGAAGCTACGGTCCTTTAATAAGGTGGTGTATTTGTTTGCCCACAGCTTCCTTCATGCTGAGATCATTTGGGCGTCGTCACCACCACCGCAACCGACAAGGCAAGGCGCTCGCTGGCGGCTCACTTTCCATCTCTCTCTCTCTTTACTTGCTCCTAACAACAGCAACGCTCTCGGCGCCATGAAGTTCGGCAAGCAGCTCGAGATCTCGGCCAACCCCGAGTGGCGCGACTCTTATGTGCAGTACAAGCGCCTCAAACGGCTCATCAAGCGTGTGGCGTTCGAGGTCGAGAAGCACACGCACAAGCAGGAGAAGCTGCTCTTGCAGCAGCAGCAGGCGCAGTACGGCACGAGCGCGCTGCCCGGCTCGTCGCCGCCTCGCGATATTTCCGGCAACCTGCTGAAAGGAGGGGGTGGCGATGGCGGCAGCCCTGGACAGCAGCACGAGGGCGACGCGCTCTACTTGCGCGTGGACGAGTTCCACCCGCTGCTGCGCGCCGCGGTGGACGAAGTGAAGGCCGCGAAGGAAGACTTCTGGGAAGTCACCGACGAGAACTTGAAGGTCGTGAACGACTTCTACACGGGCAAGATCGTGTCGCTCCAGAAGAGCATCAAGGACTTTGAAGAGACGATCATGGACGAGCAGAACTCGAGAGGCCACGTGCACGTGCGCGCGCGAACACTATCGCAAGGTTCGTTTTTTTGTACTATGTATGCGTATAATGAATGTGCATATCATTAAATGATCATAGCGATTCTGACGATCTGTGCGTCAATGTGTTTGTGTTGCGACTGGTAACTTTGTAGATCACGGCTTCGCGGCGTTGCAAGAGATCTACGACACGCTTGTGGATCTGCGCACGTTCGTGCAGATCAACCACTCGGGCTTCCGAAAGATCGTCAAGAAGGTGCGAAAACGATAGCGTTTGAGCACTGCGATAGATGATGGTTTGATCCTACTAACGGCCTCATGTTTGTTTGCTTTCCTTTGTATTCCTACAGTTTGACAAAACGACCAAGGACAACACGCTCAAGGCGTTCATGAAGCGCCTGGAGAAAGAGAAGTTCTACGCCTCGAATGACATCGACAAGCTCTTTGAGCGCGTGATCGGACTCACGTCAAAGTACGAATACAACTGGTATATGGATGACTCTGTGTGTATGCTTAGTAAAACTAACAAATGAACTGGGTTGCTTTGCTTGCACTCATAGAGACAAGCTGGAGGCTGGGAACATGGAGCGCCGCGTGAAGCGAATGCAGGGCGACCAGCACTCGCTTCTCCGCAAGGTGAGTTGTTAAACTTTCGATCGATTGAACGCTCGTGTGAAAGTGCGATTTGTTGTGTATGTGCGTGCGTGAATTCTCAAACCCACAATCTTGTTGTTGTGGCGATTGTGTAGGTGAAATTCGTGCCGTTCAGTATCTCACTCTTCCTTTTCGTCTTCCTGCTGATCGTCCGCGTCACGCCAAAGGGTGCGTACGCACCATTCCATTATCGCCACGATTGCGTACTTGCAATGGATCGATCGTTAACCCTTTTCTGTTTGTGTGTACCGCCCCAGGTCACGATGTCCAGCAGCGCTGCTTGGCAATGCTCGTGTTCATCACGTCGCTGTGGGTGACGGAAGCCGTGCCGTACTTTGCAACGGCGTTGCTCGTGCCGCCGATGGTCGTGTTTCTCGGGATCTTGAACGACAAGGCGCACCCTGAGATTATGCTGACGTCGAGTACGATCCTCATGAGCTCATGGCTTTAGAAATGTATGAGCTTGGTTCTAACATCTTCTCTGTTGCGCGTGCATGAATACAGAGCAAGCTGCGAAGGAAGTGATGTCGCAGCTGGTCAACCACACGACGATTCTCATCATGGGCGGGTACTCGATCTCGGCTGCGTTCGCCAAGTGCCAGATCGAGCTCTACATTGCCGCGTTCCTGCAGCGCCGCTTTAAGAAGAGTCCGAACCTGTTCTTGCTCGCGATCATGATGATGGGACTCTTCCTGTCCATGTGGATCAGCAACCACACGGCGCCAGTGCTATGTGTCTCGGTGCTGCTTCCCATCATCCGGGACTTCCCGACGAACAGCGCGTACGTCAAGACGCTGCTCATTGGACTCGCGTTCGCGTGCAACCTGGGCGGCATGATGACGCCGATCTCGTCGCTGCAGAACACGCTCGCCGTGTCGTACTTAGAGAAAGCGGGCTACAGCATCTCGTTTGGCGAATGGATGGCGCTCGCGGTGCCGTTCTGCACAGTATCAACAATTTTGGTAAGACGAGCTATTGTATGTCTCGCCGCGAAGAGCTACTCTGAGCACTTTGTAACTCACATGTGTTGTTGTTGTTTCCTGTTTGTGCACCAGTGCTGGATGTTCCTGTTGTGGGTGTTTGACCCGAAAGACGCCAAGTATATTCCGCAGATCGTCTATGACCAGAAGCAGAAGATCAGCAGCCTGCACGTCGCAGTGATCGCGCTCACGCTGCTCACAATCTTCCTCTGGGCTACGTTCTCCGTCACGAGCATGACGTTTGGCGACTTGGGTATCATCTCGCTCATGTTCATGGTGAGAACTTGGCTGGTTTGCTGGATTTGCAACCTGGAGATGTGACTTTGGTTTCTTCTAACGTTGTTGACTTGTTCTCGTTGTTTGTGCTTGATAGTTTGTGATGTTTGGCACGGGCATGCTCAGTCAGTTCGATTTCAACTCGTTCTCGTGGCACATTCTCTTCTTGATTGGTGGTGGCAACGTCTTGGGCGATGTGAGTGTTTTTCGCTTCCTTACCTTTCTGTTGACTTCATCTAAGCTAACTTTGTTCTCATTGTGTGAATTGGTGAATACTTATAGGCTGTGCAACGCTCAGGACTGCTCGACACGCTCAGTCACTCGATCATCCACGCGCTGCCGTCTGGGAGCGTCTGGGTTGTGACAGTCTCGCTCTGCACTCTGGTGCTGTGCCTGACGACGTTCGTGTCGCACACGGTCGCGTCGATCATTCTGCTGCCGATCATCGTGCAACTGAGCATCCAAATCGGTCACCCGCACATCCCAGTGATCTGCTGTGCTTTCGCGATCTCTGCTGGTGAGCACAGATGCATGAATAAAAGCCTGTGATGCTGTTGCATGATAACAATGCTGGGTACTAACTGTGACAATGTCTTGTTTGTATCTTGTTCTTCTTTTCAGCGATGGCGCTGCCGTTCTCGTCGTTCCCGAACATCAACTCGCTGCTGGTGCTGGACGACCACGGACAGCCGTACTTGACGGTGCAGGATTTTCTCCGCGTCGGGGTGACGTTCTCGCTCATCACGTCGGTGTTGATCGTCACGCTGGGCTACATGCTCATCATCGGCGTGCTCGGCTACAACATCGCGCCGGCGGTCATCACTGTATAGAGCGAGCTAGGAGCGAAATCGATGGCGCTTGCTGCCGTACAAAATGTGGCCATCCCACGCTCAAGACTCTAATAACAACACCACCGCAAGAATATCAACACCAACAACGTTTTCCTTTCAATATGCATTTTTCCATTGCTTGGACACTCAATCGCCAACTGTATGCTGCCTTTTAGAAAGATCGGCTGTACTTTTTGATCTCGTAGAGGATCTCCTGGGTCGTGACAATGTCGTTCCCGAACGGCGGTGGGCGCTGGTAGCTCTTCTTCACGATCTCGATGAAGCGTGTGTAGTAGAGCAGCAGCTGCGTGAGCACCTGCTTGAGGATCTCCATGCCGTTGCGAAAGTTGGAGAAGTACTTCATGATGTTGCCGTTCATCTTCTCGATGCCGCTCTTCCACGTGCTTGCGAACTCACGCACGATCTTCTCGATCTGCGCAGTGTCCACTTCGTGTGGACCATTCGAAGCCGAAGTGTCCTTGTTCAGTCCGCCTCCACTTTTGCCCAGTGTGAGGCTCTCGTTGTGGCGCACAAACTGGATCAGCTTGGCGTACCACGTGAGCAGCTCTTCTTCAACAAACCGCTCGCGCTGCTCGGAGAGGAGCTCTTCGAGCTTGGACGTTTCCTCCGAGATGATACGTCTTTCCTGGAAGAGCGAGAGCACGAGGTCATAGTTGTTCACGAGGAAGACGCACTTGTCCTTCGAGTTCTTGTGCTGCTCAGCCAGCCGCGCGAGCAGACTCAAAATCTCGTCGCGTAGTACCGCGAGGTTATTGAGCACCATGTCACCCGCGCCATTCTCGTGCATCTGCGCGCTCGAGATCGCAATCTCGTCGCTGCCGCTCTGCTGCTGCGTGTACATGCTCAGACTGAGCACAGAGGCAGCAAACTCGGCGTACCGACGGATCACGTAGTGTGGGTGGAGGTCGATCGCACCGAGCTTCTTCACCTTGGCGTTCTTCACGCTCAGCAGGTTGAGGTCGAACACGGCCTTGAAGCGTGGCCAGAGCAGCAGCGTCACGCGGTCGAAGTACGAGTCCAGCACGGGAATGCGGCGCTTCTCCATCACGAGCCGCTGCGCGTACGTGAGTCGGATCATGAGCAGCAGCCCCACGGCATCGTAGCACGTGAACAGGTAGTTCTCGAGGTTCTCCAGACAGGACGAGAGCGTCTTCGCAAACACGCGCAGGAACAAATCTCGAGAACGCAGCAGGTTGTCTCCGAAGCTTGGCTTGAAGAAATCGATCAGAAAGAGGTACTCGGAGGTCGCGGAGTTCATAAGGTGCTGCTGCACATTGCGGAAGATCGCTTCGTAGGGCAATTTATGGTTCTCCTGCTGCGCGACGTGCAGGATCAGCGGCGGCGCCGCAGCCACTTCGAGGATCTTCTCGCGGTCGCCCATGGAGAACGTGTCGTTGCGCTTGGTCAAGTTCACTCGCGAACTGAAGATGCCCTTGAGCGACTGCTCCTCGATCGCAATGAGGTCCGTGCGCGTCGCGACCTCTTCGTAGAACTTCATGAGGCCCGTGTGGTATGACTTGAAGACCGTCGTGAGCGTCTTGCTCATCGCCTCCGCGTACACTTCACGGAATTCTTCTTCCACCTCTGGCGCGTTGTCCGTGAGGAACGTGACGAGGTATTTCATCGGCAGCAGCGTGTTCTGCTGCACCATTTGCACGTTCGTCTTGGGCTTCTTCACTTCGTTCATCTTCGCGAGCAGGAACTCGCGCACGCGCGTCACGGCGCGCGCCTTGAGCTTCTGCAATTGTGACTCCACTTCTCGGAATGCGGCAGTCTGTGAAGGTACGAGATCGAACGACGAGCCCGCTGGGTCGGGTTCCCGAAGCGCAGCGTACTTTAGTTTGCCGTTGAGCGTCACGAGCGCGTGCAGGTACGCGTCGTTCACCTCGGCGTCGTCGACCGTGGTCACGAGCGACGGTGCCAGCGCCACCTGATCGAGATATCTCTTGAGCTGATCCTCGGTCTCACGGCGATTTTTCAGCCGCACATTCATGCCGATCGACTCGTCCTGCAGGTGGCGGATCTCGTCGCTGATGCCACCCAGGTCCGCCTGGAAGCCCAGCAGCATCTCCTGCATCTTGGCGAGGATGTTGTCACACTCCTGCACCTGGTCGTGCAGCTCCACGATGTCCTCGGACTTCATTACGTACTGCGAGACCGAGTCGATCTCGGCGGCGCGCAGCTCTTGATCGATCTGCTGCGCGTACTGGCGCAGGTCCACACCCTTGGACAGCGCCTCCTTGATGATGCCGTCCTGCTGGAAGAGCTCCAGGTAGTCGTCCAGCTCATCGAAGTCGATCTCTTCCAGGTTCACGCCATTGCCGTTGGCATTGCTAAGGCTCTCGGCGCTCCCAGTGCGCGCTGCACTCTCTACGCTGCTCATGCTGCTGCCTTTGAGGAGCTCTTTGCGATGATGATACGTATCAGTAGCTTCATGTTGGAAGTGACGGGGTGCTGCCGCTCGAGCGACCTTCGTGCAACATTTCTGAAAACACAAGCGGCAACGCTGATTTCATCATGAACAAGCTCGAGCGTGCATATGCAAATTGTGTTGTTTTTCATTATTGAAAAAATGATGATAAATCTAGCGATGAACTGGATCTGAGTGCCAGGTGTGTGCTCCTTCTTGCAGCAATTGGATCTGCTACGCCTGTATCGCTAAATTCCTTCCAGCGCATGATGGAGTTCTTACTGCTTCGAAGGGTCTCGGATTTGAATGCGTCGCTCGATAAACTCCTGGAGATCCTTTGCCGCCCTAATTTGTGTTTTCAGAGGTCACTTGGTTAGTTCCACATCAAATCCCACATTGCAAGTCTAGGTCTACTACGTACTTGTAGTAGTTGGTGTCGGGGGTGTTGTACATCATGCAGTTCTCGATCATTTTGTCCAGGTCCGCGCGCAGAGCGGCTTTCGAGATGTACTGCCCGCTCTCGATGCGCTTCGCGATCAGCGAGAGGTCTACGGGGTCCTTGATGTACTCCAAGTAGTCGACGACGATCGTCGTGTCTACAGGTTCATGGAACGGCCACGCACTGCGGTGGCTCGACACAGCTTTCCAGAGCTGGGTCAGCTGCGTCTTGAGGCTGCCAGGATCACGCGTGCTAAAGAACAAAAGAGAGAAGAACAACGTGATTCGTTGGTTAGTACGCGTAAATCAAATGAAGCAAACTTATACAGTGTTACAAACGTACCCAATGCGACTGTTTCTAATAGTTGCTTGAGACCATCCAGCTTCCTCTGCGCACCATCACGAAGCCACAGTTAGCAATTGCACGCATACCCGAACATTGGTCACATGCGATACAAGAAAGCGCAGAGGTTGACTTACTGACGCCAGGAATCATGTAAATGTCCATGAGACGACCTTCCGCAAATTTCTCCAGCCCAGGGTAGACGATGTGCGCACGTGAGCGCTCCTTGATCTTGTCTTGGATCGCCTTGCGCTGCTTGTGCACCATGGACGTGATCCTTAAATAGTCGATCTGGTAGTGGATCGTGCATTCCATCAAAGTGCCACCGTCGTAGTCCTTGATGTAGCCAAACCAGTTTGGTCGCGGCATGGATACCACTTTCGCGAACCCCTGCTTCTTGAAGTACCCGATCGCGTAGTTGTCGGCGTACGTGAGGAAGTGCGTGATCCCCTCTCGCTTCACAAACTCCTTCAAATGGTTCATCAGCCGCGTGCCGTAGCCTTTTACTTGGTCCGCCGCATTGATTGCGCAAAATGCGATCTCTGCGAAATGGTTAGGCAAGAATGGACGGTAGCAGATGCCGCCAATCACATGCGTGCCATTCTTGAGGATCACCATCGACCGGTGGTTGCGATCAAACACGAGGCGCACAATGTACTCCTTCGGCATCTTTGGCAGCTGCTTGGCGAAAATGTTCTTCAACGTGGTCAGCTGGATCATGTGTTCGGGCGTTCCGTCGTTCGTGATCACGTCAAATTTCACGAGCCCATCGTCTTCCTCCATCTTCGCCATGTCATCGCGCGAGATCATGATCGGAGCAAGCGCGATACTGGTCCCGGCAGCTTTCTCACTGGCGCCTTGCGATTGCTGTTGCGTTGATGGAGTTACTGCTTCTTGTGGTGCTGGAAGTGGAACTGGAGTCTCCGTTTTGACGGTGTCTTTCGGTTCGGTCTTTTGCTTCTTGGAGGACGCTCCTTGAGCGCTCGAAGATGCATCTGAAGCAACCACATCTGCGGTAGGCGCTTCAATCTCTTTTCGCTTTCCAGAAGGAGGGTTCTCTCTCTCCAGCTGAGCTGGAGCGTCTACCGACGTCGTGGCATTCGCGTCAACCCCCTCTTCTTTCTCCTCAAGCTTCTCATCAGCAGCTTTACTCTTGCCGCTGGCTTCATCATCCACTTCCATTGCAATAGAGACTACTGCATCCTTCGCGTCTCCTGCAGGGACAGCCGCCACGACATCCGCCTCGCTCTCACCCTTGCTCGTCTCGACTGCAGCGGACAAGTCGGTTTGCTTCGCAGCAGCGTCTCCTTCCTGCTCGACAGGTGTCTTACGCTTCTCAGTCGCATCCACGTCTTGCTCAATCTTCATGCTCTGTTCAACGGTGGCGGTGCTGTCCTCTGTCGTCCCCACGACTGCGTCCTCATCTTTCACCGCAGCCACTTCCGTGCTGCTGGTGGACGCAGCAACAACACTCGTTTCCGCCCCCACTTCCACGACAGTCGTTGACGTGGTAGTCGTCACCGTCGTGGTCGTCTCTACGGCGGCTGACGCCACCGCCGCGGCGCTGGCACCATCCGCCGCCGCCGCCACCACTGCTGCGCTGTCGTCCGCCATGCTGGTGCTTCCCATACAAAAATACAGCGGAAAGTCTGAAAGCGCGCGCTTTTTGGAGAGAGCCCCGCGTTTTGTAAAACCTTTATACATTAATTCCCATTAAAATAAATCACTTTGAAATTCTATAGTTTCTGAAACTCAACTTTACTTGTATTTATTAATTTTTAGAATATATCGGTTTTGTCAAGAAAATCCATGTAAAACTGTCCTCAATTCCTCTTTTATGTACAGCGAGCATACTCACATCAAGCTCTGAGAGGCTACTATTAAGGAATCGAGGACGCTTTTACTTTTTTGCTATCGGTTTGTAAGGGTTTTCACAAAACGCAGTCTAAAATAAAATTGGATGTTTTTCGCTAGTGTTGTCATTTTTGAGAACAAAACACTAGCAATGGCGTATTGTTACTTGCGAGCTTCTGCTCATGTTGCTCAGTTCACAGCTTCGCTCCAGTAACACAGAGGCATGGAGAATGTCTTGAACAGCAGGAGTCAGCCGATCCCCTGGATGACGATCAGGCTGAACGGGTGTGAAGATTTTATCGGCATCGATTTTTTAGAGGGAGAGGTCGATCCGCGCTGTTGATTGGTCAAAACTCTGCAATTTCTCTTGAAAAAGGACTCGGGTTGCATGTTGCCTTTCACGGTTGAAGCCAAGAGGCAAGCGAGAATGAGAATGCGAGAAAGGAAAGCGAGCGAAGACCTCTCTCATGGGAAAGCAGCAGCAACTGCAACGTCTCGAAGAGAAGAAGCGAAAGGCTAAAGCGCACAGAGCGAGAGAGAGGAGAATAAGCTCATTGTTGAAAGAACCAAGTGCAAGGCACAAGACATCACACGAAGAGCAAGAGAAGAAAGAGAAGACCGACAGCGAGAACGAGTATCTCACACGCCACAAGCATGCTCGAATCCATTCTGCCGCGTTTCCTGTATAGCAGCAGCAAGGCATCGGGCGTCGTGAGCACGAGCAATGTAGCCAACTCGTCTTCCTGCGCTGTGGAAGTCAAGGACACGTCTGTGCTGCTGAGAGATGTGGACGTGGATGGCGAGTGGGTCTTCCTTGCGACAGAGACGAGCAGTACAAGCACAGCAACACCAACATCAACTTCGTCGTCTGTAATGGCAAAGAGCGCTCAGGCACAACTGACCGGTCGATCGTATGCGGATGTTGTCGCTGGACGAGCGCAGAGAGACAAGGAAAGTTTATAGAGAGGCAGGAGAAGGGAAGAAAGCTAGCGTTGGTGCTTCTCAAGTCAACATGATGAGAGTGAACCCGCAGTTTCTTGTGAGTGCGATGTGAGTGCGGAGCTGAAATGGGAAGGTGAAGAATATGCGTCTGACCGGGGTGGTGAGCTGACCGACAGATACTGCTAGCGTGAGAATGACGAAGAGAATGTGAGCGGCAACACAACAAATGCAGAAGGAGCAAGACTTTGGCTTGGAGTCGCCTGTGAGCTGATACAGTGAGCGCATCTTGTTGATTCCCTGAAAGCGAGTTATTATTTACAAACGACATTGCTGCACAGCCTCCCAATACGAAGGAGAAAAAATACATTAGACGAATACATGAACAGCGTGATTGATTCCCCACATGCTGCAGTACGCTCACTCTCATCCGCGATGGCATATTGCGTGCTTGAGCGTGGAAGAGCTGCTCTTTTGACCAGAACGGGATAGAAGTGTTTGATGACTCTCTTTCTCTCTCTCGACGCCACTCCGCCAATCATTCTGTCAATCAATTCTCTTCGCTCTTGGCTTCGCATTCAGCGGGCAAATACGATAATAATTTCTCGGGCATCATCTGCTTGAGCTCCGAGTAGGGGCACTGATGCAGGTTGAGCCTCCGCAGGATCTCCGTGTCGTCGTTGATCTCGAACGGCGCGCTGAAGTTGAAAAAGATGTCCTGTCGATCCTCCGACATCTCGCACTGGATGACCGTGTCTTTGCCTGTGTTGACCACGATGAATGGCAAAAAGATCCGCCCTTCGTCGCTTGCGACGGTAGCAGCATCGGTTACTACCGCATCCCCAACAGACGGCGCGGTCTTTGCTTTCTTGCGCGCAGCGTTGCGCTTCAACAGGTTCTTCATCGCCACTTGCTACAATGCAAATGCAAAATATAGATACAGTCATCCGCCTTTATTAGCCAGCGTGTCGGTAGATTTAAGCAATCGGTTTCGTCTTTGTTCACCAACCTGAACCAGCAAGTCTTGAAGATGTTGCTTCTTTTGCTCCAGGCTTTTCAAGCGCTCGTTCCTCTCCGCCTACAAGAAAATCAAGAGAATCCAAAAGCGCTTGTCTGGTGAGAACATGTATCACGCATGATCCGCCAAAAACAAATCGACAGATAACGTACGATGAGCATCTCGGTATCGTGCTGCAGATTCGACGGAAGACCTTTCCACTGAATCTCCTTCCGCTCTTTCGAGATGATGTCCATCGCCATGAGCACGTTCAGCGCGTCGTACACACGTCGACGAATGTTCTTTTCGTCATACACCTGAAGCACCAGAGCCCATGTCATCCCAATCAAGAATGGTTAGCGATCTCGCTCCTGTACATGAACGCTACAGTAAAAAGAAACATAGATAATGGCTGGCGCACGGGACTCACCGAATCGTTTGGCCGCATCGTCACAAACTCACGCACGAGCTCGTCCGCGACTTCGTTGTACGACGTGATGTGCTTCTCTTCGACCTTCTGGCAGACTTTCATACTAAAGTGACGCAGCCCCTTGTTGATTTTCAAGTACTTGCGCTTCTTTCCGGACGATCTAATAGCAGTAGCAACAGCAATTCAGTTAAACCATACCAGCAACGTACGATGCGTGTGAAAGAAATATAAACACAAACTCACGGGCTCCCAAAGGTCGGACTGCTGCCGCCCTCCATGCTCATTGCAGACAGCGGACGCTTCCCGTTTCCGGATCTCTCCGCGGCGAAAGAGCCGTCCTCCACGATCTCCTGCTTGATATCCACGAGCGCGCCGTCCTTCATCAGCCCCGCCTCGGTCGCCATCTTCTCCAAGCCCTGCGCCTTCATCAGGTTCACAAAGTCATCGTGCAGGCTGCTCGGCGTAATCGACGTGCTCGTCGCATCTTCTCCAAACGGTCGCACAGAAGATGACATAACAACAGCAGCAGCGCTTTGAGCAGCGACATGATGAGAAGGAACGTCGTCCTTCTCTTCCAAGTCCATCTCGGTGAGCTTCTTCAGTTCGCGCCGCGTGACGCGAGGCTTCACAATCCCACCACCCGTGGCAGTGGCAACGCCGCCACCAGCAGCGGCTGCGGCAGCGAGCCTCTTCTTCGCGGTCAGTCGCGCTGGCGCCTTTGGGTTGCTGTTCTTCGCGGCTGGTGAGCGGATCTGGTCGCCTGGCGGGGTGTCTGGCGCGGCGGCTGGACCTTGCTCAGCCATGGCTCGTTGCTCAATAAGCGTTAAAAAAAATAGCACAACGGGAACGACGACAGCGGGATCTATAATAAGGCATACACATACGCACACACAATCAGTCAGTGATGAGCTTACACCGCATGAACAAACAAACACACGCATATCGAGTCCAAGCAGGCGCTTTGCACCAGATCCACACACATCCACACCCAAGAGGACAGATATTGTCGCGCTTTACGTGCAGTGTTGGGTGTGAAGAACGGTCGCACAGTCGCAGTGGTGCTCATAATCCGCTCACGCGGCTACACATTCTCGTACAGATATACAGTCACTCATACACACCTGGGGGCTGGCGATCAAGTAGCTCTCCAACCAAGCACAGACAGCTTCGTCGAACGTCACGCGAGCAGCAGTGCGGCTGTGTCTTTCTGTGTTGTAATAATTTCCTCAAGGCAATCACACAGACACAAATTTTGCGCGCGCTAAAAAGGCAGTCACACACAAACACCCAACGACCCAAAGGTCAAAGGGGTCGTTGGAATTTGTTTGACAATGTGCACATTGTCAGTGACGAAATATTTCGACTCTATCTAATTTGTAGAAATGAGCAATTTGGCCATACATCTTCATTTCACTATGTACCAAAATTTACAAAATAAATTCATTCTGATCATATCATGATTTTAGTATGGAGTGAATTAATCATACTAAATCCACCAATCATAATGTTCAAAATCACCACGTAGCAGGCAATATTCAGTAGACAGAAACGAATAATTACCAGGATAAAACCTCCGGAATATCCACATTATTGGCCAAAGCTGGATTTCAAAATACGCCAACTTGAGTTGAGTTGAGAACTGCAGGCAACTTGCAAAAGTAACCACGCAAAAAGGATTCCAAGGACAAGAAGACGCGACGAGAATGGCAGGCGACAACGACTTCTACCTGCGCTACTAGTACGTACACATGTGCGTCTTTGCGTCTGCTGCATGTGGTTGCGCTTGTGCTGTTACTGTAGCTGACGAACTGGCTGTGTTTTGGCTGCTGCTGTGGTTATTGCAGTGTTGGGCACAAGGGCAAGTTTGGGCACGAGTTCATGGAGTTTGAGTTCCGCAGCGACGGCAAGCTGCGCTACGCCAACAACTCCAACTACAAGAAAGACTCTATGATCCGCAAAGAAGGTATGTAGCGATCACTGCATGTCCCTGATTTGTTTCCTCAATGCGTATTGGAGAGATGCTCACGCCACTGACATTTATGTGAAACAATCGCATGTGTTTGTGTGGAGCAGTGACGGTGTCGCAGGCTGTGATCGAAGAGCTCAAGCGTATTATTGAGGACAGTGAAATCACAAAGTACGTGACTTTGGTTTGCTCGTGAGCGTTGCGCTTGCATCTAACGCATGTGTGCGTGTGTGTGATGTTGTTGTCGCTGGGCGACTTTCAGAGAAGACGACAAGGAATGGCCAGAGCCTGACCGCGTCGGCCGACAAGAGCTGGAGATCATTTTCAACGACGAACACATCTCATTCACTGTACGTAGCGCATCATCTGACCCATGGTTTTTGTATGAATGCCACTGACTGATCTGCATGTGTTTCGTGAACGAACCTGACGATTAATTCATGATGCCAATAGTGCGCGAAGATCGGCTCGCTCTTGGACGTGCAAGGCAGCAAAGACCCGGAAGGACTCCGCGTGCTCTACTATCTGGTGCAGGATCTCAAGTGCTTTGTGTTTTCGCTGGTCACGCTGCACTTCAAGGTACGCAACCACATATATGACGTTAGTTCGGCACCCTTTGCCATACAGATCACGAAATGGTCACTCACACACGCACCACCGTTTTGTCTCGTTTGTCATGCTTTACAGATCAAGCCAATCCCATAAAAACACAACATATCGTACGCGATAGAAGAGTATTTGACAAATGCGGACTGATAATATACTGAGAAAGAGAGGCGTTTGGCGCTTTGCATTCCGTGATCCATCCAGTCCAGCATTCATCAGAAATCCGCTCAAGAATTCTCCTACGAGTTTGAGTTCGTCAGCAACACACAAGGAAAACTGGTAGCTCTGCGTTCTCCCAACCATATTCGCAAACCGCGTCCAACGTATGTTACTACCTTTCAGGTGGAGAAGCGTAGGGAGCCATGAGCTACTCTCATGAACCACACCAGAGTCGGAGATCTGTGCACAATTCTGGCAGTCAGAGCGAGAATGCCATATGTATACAAATTTCGCTCTTGCTTCTGACGGATGCGATGTGTGGGTTGACTGTTATCGCTGCAGAGCAGCCCTGTCCAAACATTGCAAGACCAGATGACCAAACGGGTGGACCTTTCCAGGACAGATGGGCTTGAAGTGGTGCAAATGCAACCATTGCTGTATCCATGCGGTCCACGGGGCCACTATGCGCTCGCTTGGTGTGCCGAAAGCAACTTGCATACTGTTGCCCTCCTGTACGGTAGAGTATCCCAGTGTTTCCAGCCATGTGCAGAATGGGCATGAGAGAGAGAAAGAGAGCGATCTTGCTCATTTCGTTTTCTTCCAACCTACACTTTTTCTCGCGCTTCAGTAGTTGGGCTTTCGTGGTTCCCATACAAGAACCAAGATGATTTGGCCAAAGATCCAAAGAACAAACAACAGCGCGTTGCTTTTTGTTTTTCCAACCCATCCTCCAGGTCCAGAATATGGGTCAAACGGGTTTCACTCACACACAAAAGCCACCCACCCGAATGGGGAGCGCACAGTTAGCAACATCCTCCACATGTCCCGCATTCTCTTTTCCCTCTCCCTTTTTTCCTCGTTACACGACGGGTTCTCTCTGGTTTCTCTGTTATTATTGTGTCTGGTTGTGTGCGTGCTCTCTCGCGGGCGGGCGGGTGGGCGGGTCCGTGCCGTGGGTTTGTGGGTCGCTTTGGCTTTTGCCCTTCTTTCCTTTCCGCTCTCGCGCTCGCGCTGTGCTCTTCCTGTCTGTTTGTTTGCTTTGTGGGAGAACAACAGAAAAGCTTCTTGAAGAGAAAGCCACTAACGCACTCAGGAGGAAGGAAGACAAGCGCGCGCGTTCGTCCGTTCAACCCCCAGCGGCGTTTTCCATCGTCGCGCATTCATTCCATCTATTCGCTTCACATAGACGCATCCAGACAGGCAGGCCGGCACTCGACACCACCGTCTTCTTCTACCACAAGAAACAAGAAAAGCAAACGCAATGGCGCAAGGAAAGACCTGCCATTTCAAGCTGGTGCTGCTGGGCGACACGGCCGTCGGCAAGTCTTGTCTCGTCGTGCGGTTCGTGCGCGACGAGTTCTTTGAGTTCCAGGAGCCGACGATCGGAGGTATGTCATTCTATTCCTTGAGAGAGAGAGAGCGCACGAGGCGAACAGGAAGAACGAAGGCGTTCTCGGTGGAAGGAAATGCAGGTATATGGATATGGAGACTAACTGGCGCTTGTGTATCTCGTATGTTTGTGAAACTGCAGCTGCGTTCCTGACCCAGACCGTGGGTTTAGATGATGGCCTCACGGTGAAGTTTGAGATCTGGGATACCGCCGGACAAGGTTGGTGTTTGCTGTCAATACATGGCGAACGACGATCTGAGGAAGTAACGGGGTCACCGACGTGACTGACTGACGCTGATTTCGTTTATTTGTACAGAGCGATACCGCAGTTTGGCGCCAATGTACTACCGCGGCGCTGCTGCTGCTATTGTCGTGTACGACGTCACAAACAAGGTACGACCTCTGCTTCTCCTCAGACTTTGCTGTGGCTGTGAGCCGTTAGTGATGAAGATCCTACGGTGTTCTTCTGTCGCTTGTGACATCACAGGACTCCTTCACTGGTGCGAAATCGTGGGTCAAAGAGCTGCAACGTCGCGGCGACCCGAACGTGGTGATCGCACTCGCGGGAAACAAAGCCGATCTGGAAGCTCGTCGCAAAGTGGAGTTTGAAGAAGCCCACCAGTACGCGGAAGACAATGACATTTTGCACATGGAGACGTCGGCGAAGACTGCGGTGAACGTGAAGGACCTTTTCGTGGCGATCGCCAAGCGCCTCCCGAAGAACGCGCACCAGCCGGAGCGAGAAACGTTCCCAATCACGCCACCAACGAACCAAAAGGCGAAAAACAGCGGATGCTGCTAGATCAAGCATATTATTGCTCGTGTTTGCCAAGGCACTGACTGGCCAGGAAGCATTCAGCGGCGCAGAGCATTGTTGAAGCGAGCAAGCAGGTGAATAAGAGTGAATGATCGCGCGGTGGTCAACGCGGTCAGAACGATCGGAGAGCTGTGTGGGTCGCCAGTGTCACGAGATCTGGAGAGAGCAAGATACAAAGCGGAGAAACGAGAGAATGAAAGAGAGAGAGGCGAAGATACGCGGGGTTGTCAATCGTCTTGTCATCCTGTCTTGTTTGGAATTTCATGTTTTAATCTAATATCTATATTTGAGCAAGTGAACGACCATTGAGCGTGTTCAAAGAAAGATATTTCCGCATGTGGGTTTGCTCTTCGCTTTCCTTTTTTCACATCATCATCTCAAGAATTTTGATATTGCTAATCTTGATCCATACTGGTAACGACACTGGAAGTGGCGGCATCCACTAATGCGCGCACCCATACACATGCCTGGCGCACACAGACAGATCGATGCACAGAATAATGAGCTTCTTATTGATAGTTTGGCTTCTTCTTCACAGATACGCTACTCGGCCTTTTTGGTTGTCGCTTGGTGCTCTCATAATCGTCCGATCATCCATCCTCCTTGCTGTTTTTCGTACTTGCACTTGCTCCGGTCGGTTGCACTTACTCTTATTCGTTCTTGCCTTTCTTGACGACGTCGTCAATCCCGACCGTCGAGTTGATGCCAAAGATCCGCACGCGGTCCAGTTCTGGGAGCTTCGCGAGGATCAGTGTCGCCCAGATCGGGAAGTTGATGCAGAGGTGGACCGTGTCGTAGTCCGTCGTGATCGACGCCAGCATGAAGAGCACAGTCGGCACGATCATCAAGAATCGTTTTGTACCAGTCCACGGGTGGCCCTGATCAATCTGTTCGTAGAACGTGAGCTCACGGTAGTCACCCATCGAGTTCGAGTCGTCGGGGGAGCCCTTGATCCAGTGCATGATGCCAAAGGTCACCTGTTTAACAAAATCGGATCGCAGAACGGAGCGTCCACGCAAACACAAAGTAGGTCAGCAAAATGAACGACTTGCTCAACACTTCCTATTCCATCCCATCAAAATCTCCCGCAGGCTCTCTCATTCGTCCGATTTTCGGGCTTGTGTGAGCTTTCCATCGCCTTTTTCCAGCGACATGCGCTCGCACAGCTCCAAAAAATACGAGCGAACGACCAAGAGAGCATGCGATGAATAGGGAGCAGGAGCTCTCCACTCTCTTGCGGAGTCCAACACCACCATATACCATATACACACACATTCACTACACGCATATGTACATGCACACACACAAAGTACGTACGATTCCGTGAAGCACGTTCACCACGGTCCACTTGTGCGGGGACGGCACGAGCACCGGCGTGGCCATGTAGAGTGAGCCAAGCAGGAGTCCATAGAACGTCCAGAAGCCGCGCGAATCCATCCAGTTCACGTTCTTGTTCGTGTCGATCACGATGTCGGCGCTGCTCATGGTTGCGTCGCTTTCGCTGTCTGTCGGTCTTGTGGGGTTGTTGCTTGTGGCTTGTTTGCTGGAACGCGATGGGCTTTTTTCCAGCGTGTTCGTTCGCTTTGTTCCGCTAAACTGCTGCTTTCTGCTGAAGTGTTGGATTGGTGAGTGAGTGAGAAAAGGAAGAGCGGAGGAAGCGCGGAGCGAAGCAAAGCACGCGACTTTGGTCCGAGTCGCAAAGAAAATGGGTTCTCGAACCGGGTTCTCATTATATGCTTAATCAAAACCCACCCGCGATAGAAAATCCAGGGTCATGACCATGTTATGGTTATGATTGCAATTATAGACGAAACCCGGCTTTATGGGTTTAGGTGAACAACCCGCGAGTGTTTGTGAAAGAAAAACGAACTGCTTTTTAGTTCGACTCGTTTTGACTATGAAGCGGGCACTCTTGATTCCTCGCTTGAGCTTTGAGATGAATGCTTTGCATCTCACTCTAGAGGAGCGAAAATGAACGCTGAGCGAGAAGCAATATGAACGCTCACACTCCAAAACGTCCTCTCCACGACAGACCGACGAAGAAATGGACCAGCTCATGATTCCGCAGCAGCTCCGCCCTTCTCGGGCAATGATTCCACAGCAACTAAAGCCGCGGTCACCTCCACTAATGATCCCGCGGCAGCTCAACCCACCTTTGATCCCGCAGCAGCAACTCAATGGACTTAGGGTGACGCCACAGTGTTACGCAGCTCAGGCCCAGTACATGGGGGCAGCATTCCTCATGCAGCTACACGAATGCAACGTCTCGGCTTTCCCGATAAGCCAGCCAACCGGTATGTCACTGTACTCGTCGCCACAGGCAACGGCTCAATCGTTCGTGTAGTCTATTTTCACCCACGGCGCCAAGAGACGCGCTCGGATGGCCGCTTCATCCCGTCCCATCGATTGGGGTGGCCGCGCTCAAGCCAATTCTTCCGCTTGTGTCGTCTCTTGAGTTTGCCCACCAAAGCGAACATCCACGTTCATTGCTCCCGATGCCTCCTATGAATCCTGTGCGAAAGAGTCGGCGCGCCAAGCGTGCTAAGAAGTAAGCACAACGAAGTTTGCCTGTGCTTCCCACTCCACCACTTGCTACTCTCGGTATCGGAATCTTGGCCGGCGACATCGGTGGTGACGTCGCGTCCAAGACACAGCCTGATATATGTGATGACGAGGCTGTCGCTCTCGAGCCGCAACCAAATGATGCCTAGAGAGAGGTCGCTGCAGCGATGACCTTACCTTAGGGGTCAGGACCTTTCTCGCGGTGCGGCATGGTCTACGCGAAGATCGATCCAGTCCTAGCGAGATTGGCTGAACGCTTTTATCTGAAGCGCAACTTCAAGATCGCCGAGGCGGCATGGCTGGCCGGAGTGAAAGCTCCAACCCTGGGATCACGAACCGGAAGCCCCACGAAATCCGGTGTGAAACGAGTAGTCCATGAAGTAGACACAATGAGGACTCAAGTCGTCCACCAGATGAAAAAGATGGAAGCAGCGACTGAGGACACCCTTTTCTTCTCAACTTCAGACAAGGAAACATAAGAAAAGTCGCTGGTAAAATTGTTGACGATTTTGTCCAGGATTGAGTACTCACTCGACATATGTAATTGGAACATAACTTATGAAGATTTAGTGGAGCTAGTGTTGAAAGCCAAGAAAAGAGATATCGTAGTACGAGTAATCACAGATACTCAGTTGTATATCTTATTGGCGACGGCCCCCATACACAATTCTGCTCACAATAAAGGAGCGCCGCTTTTAAGATATTCCAGACAAAAATCACTCAAACAAAGGACCATGTCACAATGGGTCTGAATTTTGGTTTGGTGGTTTGGACATGACCCATCCATGCTATTGCGCCGGGTTCAATTCCCCCTGGTGAGTGAGTTTGCAGCCTCATGATTTTTGAGAGGGTTAATATTCTGTTTCGGAGGTTGCTATATGACACCAGGTTTTACTGAAATAAGTTAGCTTTTTCAGTACATCTTGATGTCTCTTTCATCACTGACTGATCCTACACGACTGCTTCTGTGAGAGCACCAACGACATCAGCGTCGTCCGCAACTTCGCCGACGGATGCATCTAGATGACCGCGAGCTGCCAATGCATTGACAATGTCAGATACGTCTACGATGGCTCCATGACCAACATGTGGCGCTCGGTCATCATAGCGAGAACAAAAGCCGCACTTCGAGAAGCCAGACACGACTGTGCGGGCGGACAGGTCTAAACACTCCTGTGTGACCCACTCCGCAGCGTCACTACGGTCAGGAGGGACCATGACAAAGGGCGCGCCATTGAGGCGACGGTGTTGAATTTGCTCGCGTAGAAAGGAGACCCACCGGTGCTGCAGACCATCCTTGAATGGCTTCATCCAAGCCACATCTGCTGGCTGGCAACGCCTGGTCAGCCTTGGCGGCACAGTCTTGAGAATGACGTTGTGGGTGGCGGCATAAATAATCACGTCGGCCGTCCAGTGAGCGGAGAACGAGTCGAGGAGAAGGAGAACGGGCTCGCTTGCAGACGTCCTGTCGCCGAAAAAGTAGCGCATCCACTCGATAGTAAGGTCGCTGGTCCACCACGCTGTCTCGTTGCCGTAGATCCTGGCCCCACACGCGCTCTGCAACGCCTTGATTTCACGCCAAGTTTGTCGCCCAAAGCCATGACGAGCCGATACATTTGTCTTGTGCGTCTCGTCGACAGTCGATCGCTTTGCTTTAAATACCAGGAAAGGCTCGTACTTGTTGCCGTCAGAGTCGGCGAGCAGCATTGCAGTCGCTCGCTGCTTCTCGTGCTTGCCACACTTGACCCAGACAGTCTGAGTACCGCGCTCAGACACTGTTTTCTTGGGCAGCATTTCATAAAAGACAACTGTCTTGTCGGCGTTGTAAACCTTCGTCACGCCGTGCTGAGCCATCCAGGCGCGCACATCTTCTACAAACGCGCGTCCTAAAGCGTTGTCTGCATCTGGAGATGCTTGCCCGGAGCGGTTCTTGGTACGAAAGGCGAGGCGATGACGGCGAAGAAAAGACGCCTTCCACGGGTTTGATGCGGCGAACAGACGTGGAGGAACGCCGCTCATCTCAGCAACTTCTAGCCTCTTTAGCTTCAGCATCGCCGCCGAGACTGGAACACCGTCACGACGCAGCTCGTTGATCCACCGGACGATCTCTTCCTCTGCTGCGACATACAGAACCGTTGCGAGGCCGGGCTGGCGGCACCGCTGCTGAACAACAGTGCGTCGGTTTTAGCCACCGCAGCTATCGTGCTCGCGTTCTTTGTCCACTTGTTAACGAGCTTGCGCGCAGCGTCACGACCGAGCCCAT
>JALBZB010000125.1:0-47987 GCA_038050625.1 Pythium sp. MPC-2022a
GCACGAGTAAGAACCCGTCTTCTCTGGTCAAGTGGGTCTAGTTTTCTCTAGTGCAAAGAGAAGCACAAACTGTCAATCAAACTTCATTCGTTGTTGATGTGGACAATCTTGGCTTTGAAGAGCAAGTGGGTACACATCGTTTGTACCTTCCGGTTTCTGATTGGCTGAAACTGTCGCCACGCTTTTTTCAAAGCACGAAACTGCAAGAGAGTCTGTTTTGACTGCCTCCCACTACTTACTCCAATGACTCCTTTGCATAAGTCAAGATTAGAATACTCAAACTCAAATAAAATGCTTCAAAGTCAAAATAAACAGTCTTAATGTATTCTTTCAGAAACTATTTGTGTATTTGATTACTAGTAAAACTGCATTTGAGATAAGACACTGGTATCCTGTTTGTCCTGACTTGCGCAGAGACGACATCATCGCCATCGCGGATCCCACACACAATACACAAGTAAAAAACAGAAGACGCAAGCGGGCATTGCAGTGGGCGGCGACGACGACCGCGCGTAATCGTACTCGCCGTCCCTCTTCACGACTCTCCATCTCTGTGTCCGTCCGTCCCTCTGCAGCAACAGCCCACTCGCTCCCCCACTCTATTTGCGCCGCACTGGACAGCGCTCGATCAACTGCGTCGTCACACCACCGCTCTTCTCTGGCATAGCAGCACACAAGCGATCATGAACGGCAGCAGCATCCCCCCGTCGCGCGCGTCGCAGGAGAGCGATATTGAGCTCATGCGCACGATCCTCGGCGAGCACGTGCCGCAGAGCGTGATCCTCACGTGTCTAAACGTGTGCGGCTTTGACGTCAGCGCCGCGCTCAACTGGTACTTCATGGAGGTCGGCGCGCAGGAGACCGACCAGGACCGCGACGACATACACGCGGCAGGTGGCAATGCGAGTGCCGACATGAGCAGTGAAGTCAGCAGCGGCAACAGTTTCCTTAGCAACAACAGCAGCGACAGCAGCGGTGGCGACAACCACGAGCCGATGGCGAACCTCCTGGCGAACGGTAGCTACGTGCCGATCATCCAGTCCGGATTGAGCCTCACGCTGCACTCGCGCTACGTCTCCGGCATGGTCAGCAAGACGGATGGGTACTACGCGACGCTCACGAGAGGGCTCGCGTCCTACGACATGCTCACGCCCAGCAACGAGAAGTTTCTAACGATCCGTCTGCGCAAGCGCGGGTGGCGCACGGCGAACTTTTACGGCGCGCCGACGACCGCGACCCAGCGCCCGTACTTCACGAACGGCGACATCGTCACGCTCGAGTGCAACGGACTGTGGCTCAAGGCGAGCCAGTATATGAACAAGGTGCTGCAGTGGAAGCCACCGTCCGAGGATGACCGCAGCAAGTTTGTTGTACGCGGCCTGCCGTTGGGAAGGAACCTCCGCCCGGGCGACTACTTCTTTCTCACGAGCTACAAGTGGAAGGACAAGGAGATCATCATGCGTGATGAGCGGCCTGTGGGGCTCAGCAGCTACAACACGAGCGTGCACCGGTGCTTCCTCGGTCTCGAGCGCATCAAACTGTACGTACTCGAAACAATTGTCCTCTGGGTTGCACATGTGAATGTCATTGGTCTTGACTGATACTGTGGTGTTTCGTTTTTGCTGACAGACCGGCGCAGAGACTATATTTCTACGCCAAGCTGACAGAGAATGCGATGGAGAGTCTGCCGCAGCCGAAGGATCCCGTGGACATCAATCACTTGACGATCAACGTCGCGGGCACACCCCAATCGCACGAAAATGTCAACATCCACGATGTCTCATTGGAGATGGTATGGTTCTCTGTCATTTAGTACCATTGTCGACACCTGGTTGTTAGTAGCTCTAACAATTTCTAACATTGCGCACAGTCACGACGGGATTCCATATCCGAGGAGATCATCATCAATGACGCGAAAGTGGACCAGATGGCGAGCATCATTGGCAACGACGTCTCGCGCGACCGGCTCGCGAATGTGCTGGATGGCGCCGGTGGAGACGTCCAAGTCGCGTTGGAGCACTATTTCATGAGTTTGTCGAGCCCGCCGCCTGTAGTGAGCACATTTGTGGAGCCGGCTAGTATCGACCAAGTGCAAGCCCATGTCGCGCAGCCTCAGAGCCAGCGTCGACCGATGAGTGAGCTGATCCTCCCGATCCCATCGATCAATGAGTCCATCGAGTCGCCGGGGATCACGCAGCTCATGCCAGGCAAGTTTGATTTCCAGAGCGCGTCTCCAGCTCCATCTTCAACCACAATTGTTGGTCTCACAGAGATCGAGCAGCCACCATCATCGTTCAGGTCAGTGCGTGGCGAGTCTGGCGACGATTCGTGGGCGGAAGGATCGGTGTATTCGGATGGCAGTGAGCACGAGTCGCTCACGATCCACGACTTCGAGATGCTGAGCGTGCTTGGCAAAGGCAGTTTTGGCGCCGTGATGCTCGTGCGGTTCAAGAAAGACGGACGCGTGTTTGCGCTCAAGATCATCAAGAAGACGAACATGGACCGCACTGACATCATGAACGCAATGGAGGAGCGCCAGATCCTGCAGCGTATCCACCACCCGTACATCTGCAGTCTCGTGTTTGCGTTCCAGACCAACGAGCGGCTGTACCTGGGTATGAAGTACTACGCAGCGGGGGATCTGTTCTACCACTTGAACATGAAGGGGAAGATCGACTTGCGCGACGTGCGGCTGTACGGCGCAGAGCTCGTGCTCGCGATCTCGTACTTGCACGAGCTCAACATTCTTTACCGCGATCTGAAGCCGTCGAACGTGATGATTGACGACGAAGGCCACATTGGTGTCGTGGACTTTGGGCTCTCGAAGCAGCATATTTATGGCAGCAGCTACGGCGTCAAGACGCTGTCCGGCACCGCAGAGTACGTCGCCCCCGAAGCGCTCGCGCAGAATTCAGATGGGTCGCGGAATTACGGCAAAGCCTACGACTGGTGGAGTCTCGGCATTGTGATCGTACGTACCCTTTGATTGAACTGTTTGCTTGTTAGGCTCTCTTTGTTTACTGACAACCATGGTTCTTGGTATGTGTTTATGAAACACTTAGTACGAGATGCTGGCGGGCGAGTCTCCATTTTACGATGAAAATGAACACAAGATGCTGAGTAGGATCGCATATGCAGACGTGGTGTTTCCAAAAGACTTCCCGAAAGACGCGTTCGACCTCGTGCGTGGCTTGCTGATCAAGGATCCGTACAACCGCCTCGGTTCGGCAGACGTCGGTGGCGTGGAAGCGATCAAGGCGAACCCGTTCTTCAAGGGAATCGACTGGGAGAAGCTCGAGCGACGCGAAGTGAAGGCGCGCTGGAAGCCCAAGCTCTCCAGCGACACCGACACGCGGTACGTGGACCCGGAGTTCATCGACGAAGGCCCTCCATCTGCAGCCTACGACCCGAGTGTCGGCGCGAAGAAGTCTCATAGCAAACGGTTCAGCCAATTCTCATTTAATTACAACCTGAATTGAACACAGAGTACGACATTCATTCAGGCTACCACCATAATTACCCGTCTTTCTGCTTGCCTTGGAGTCATATCTTGTTCACGACATTAAGTTTCCGACTTGAGCGGACGGTTCATCAGCAGCGCCTGGAGCTCTTCACGCTTGATCTCTCCCTTGATCATCGCGTTCACGGCTCGAAAAATGGGCAGATCCAGCCCGCACTGGTGCGCAAAATAGACCGCCACTTCGGCGGTGGGCACGCCTTCGACCGTCGTGGTCTTGAGGATATCTTCCGCCTTCTCCCCGCGGATCACGCGCATGCCAAACGTCCGATTTCGCGAGAGGCTCCCAAACGCCGTGAGCATCAAGTCACCGATGCCAGAGAGACCCGAAATGGTGATCGGCTGTCCTCCCATTGCGACGCAGAGCTTCTGCAGCTCCAGCGAGCTGCGCGTCACGTACGCAGCTAACGTATTGATGCCGTAGCCCGCGCCTTCGATCATACCGGCACCGATCGCTAGCGGATTCTTCAGCGCTCCTCCCAGCTGAACGCCGATGATATCTTGCGAGCTGTAGATGCGGAAGTTGATTGTCGAGAGCAAACGCTGCACATACACTGCGTGGTAGAGGTACTGACCAGCGACGACGACAGCCGATGGGGCGTTGTTCATAAGCTCCGAGGCAAACGATGGACCTACGTTCAGCCAAAGGCACAACTAGTTGAATGATTGATGCGTCCCTATCGAGTTTACAGAGCCGTCATGCAAATCATTCGCGTACCTGAGAGGAAAGTAAGCGGCTGGTCGCGTCCAAGCGCTTCCAAGATCGGGATCGAGAGCAACTGCTTGGTTTTTAGGTACAATCCCTTGCAGGTGATCACCAGGATCGCGTCTTTCGGGATGTGGTCGCGGTGGGCCACCAGAAAGTCCGGCGTGAGCTGTGCCGGCAGACATACGATCACGATCTTGGCGTCCTTCGTGGCGTCTTCCACAGACGTAGTCGCTGAGATCGACGGCAGCAGAGTGTGCTCCGGGAACACCATCGGGTTGCGGTGGTTCTTGTTGATGCCGTTCACCTGATCAGATAAAGATACAAGCGCACCACCGACGCCGTCAGTATGAGCCAAAACGCAGCTTAAGCATCCATAGATATGCGTACATGGAGATAAAAATCAGACAAGCAAATGAAGAATGAAAACGTACCGTCTCGGTGTCACGCGCGTAGATGACGACATTGTGCTTGCGGCGCGCCGCGATGGTGGCCATGGCCATGCCGAACGCGCCGGCCGCCAGTACCGCGACCTTGACCTGCTCGACCTCGGCCGACGGCAGGCCGGCGTTCGTGGCACCGCCCGCGACGCCCATGCCGATGAACGATTCCATATTCTGTCGCTTCGGGTGTTACTGTGCTGCGAGTGGCGTGCTTTTCGCTTGGGCTGGCAACTTGAACTATGAAAGTGCAAAAAAAGAGATCGCTGTTTGAAGCTTTGAACGTCCACAATAATGCAATGCAAACATTGCATTGCTTCTGATCAGCATTGACGCGCCATGGTGACGCAGGGCCCGTCATAGAGTCTGATGCGCTTGTGGACAGCCGTCAGCAAACTAAGGATACCTGTGTACTAATATATAAAGTTAGGAAATTGGCAATTAGATATTGGTATACAGTCTGTAATTATTTTCCGTCATATACAGTATACCGTCTGTACGCAGTCTGGATATCAAGAGCGCTGGAAGAACGACTGGTGGTTGTCAAGAGTGGAATTTTCCCCTTTTCCAATGCGACTCCCGTTCCCTCGCATTCGCAGTTCGAGAGAGGAGACAAACAGACCGCGAGTGTGACGCTGCGGTGGATGCGTCCGCGTTCGCATGGCCGTCCTGTCGACGAACGAACGACCAGAGCTGCGCCGTTGTCCAGTCGTCGCGCGTACTCGCAGCGTCATGCTGTGCTCTGCGTTGCCCCGCCACCTTTTTCGGAAGCCACGCGTGACGTGGACACGATCATTTGCTGAGGCTTAAGTCAATCGCGTGCCTCTGCTCGCGGTCACTTCTGAGGTTGCGTGCGTGCTATGAATGTTTGTGTGGGCGTCTTTTGTGTGAGTGCAGTTGTCCCCCGATGATGAGCCAAAGTGATCCGTCACTTGAATTAACGTTCCAAGCACCGATCTTTCCGTCGGTGTCCACAAACACAATTTCGCGTGGAGTGTACCTCAGGTACTCGCTGATAGCTTTCTTATCTTCTCTCTGAGGGGATCGTCGTCTACATGTGTTGTGTGTATGTATGCATTGTATATTGGCTTGATCAGCACCTCTTTGGCTTTATTGCTGGGGAGTGGGCCTCGTGGTGGCGAGTGCACGTTCGCGCTCGCTCGCCACCTTTCCGTACGAGTGTTGCCGCTGGCTATTGGTTTTCAATAGTTTTCCAGCGGCGCTCCCTTCTTGTGCTTGGGTCGAGCCAGAGAGCCAACCAGCCAGCATCATAGTACGCGATACGTGCTATTTACCACCATCGTGTCTCCAATAGCTTGCACAAGTCAACACCAAATACTTTTCACCATTATGCGTCTCGTAGCTAGCTCATAATAACGCTGCCAAACCATCCCAAGTTCATATTAGATTTCCTTTTCTTTGTATGCGTTGCCTCTTTCGACGACATTGCATGGCTTTTGTAAGCACTCGCTCTTGGTAGAAAAATACACATAATTCAAGAGCTACGATAGCAGCACCAACTCGACTCCCCGTCTTACCACCTTCTCTCTCTGCATCAGCACCATTCTCTTGTTCACTTACAGCAGAGACTTGGGTAGCTCGTTTAGGTTCTCCTGAATCTCCGTGCTCCCAGGCGTCTTCCAGTGTCCGTCCTCCGTTATCAGTGACGAGTTAAGCACTTTCATCACGGCGAACGGGTCCAAGACGAGGTCCATCAGCGCCGACGCCAGGTGCACGCGCGACTCGTGCACAAACACCTTGCCGCGCTGGTTGAAATGCATGCCGATGTCGAAGGCGAGCCGACATTCTTTACCTAGGAGCTTCTCGCAGATCGCGCGTGCCTCGGCGCTCATCTGCATCTGCTGGTACAGGTGAGGGTACAGCGACTGGAGCGAACCCACGGTGAACGTGAAGCGCATCTCGGCCGCCGCGCGCAGCGACACGTACTGGTCTTCGTCGTCTACCACCGTGATCGACACCATGCGCGACGAGAAGTTGGCGTAGTAGATCGTGTACTTCTGCCACTGCCGTAAGAACGCGTCGATGCCCTGGAAGTCGCGCGCCACCACGTCTTGTTCCATAATACTCATCATGAACGCGCGCGTCATCGCACTGCGCGCCGCGAGCGCCGGGTTGCTCGGGTCGTAGCCCCTCGAGAACTGCAGGAAATACTGACGGCAGGTCTCGACCGCGACTCCGCTCCGGTTCGCGCGCCATGTGACCAGCGCCGAGTCCGCGAGAAGCTGCGACTGCTCGAGACTCGCAATTGTATCTCGAAGCTCACGGATTGTGGCCTCCAGCTCTCGTCGCTCCCGCTCTTCCGCTTCTGTACTGTCACCGTCCTGTAGATGAAGACCGGCAGCAACGTGTGCTCTCGCCAAGCGGCTGAGCTTGCCGCCTGTGGGATGCCGTCGCTCGGTCGCGCAGTTCTTGGACCGCGCAAAGCTCTGCTTACGTTTCGCGCGTCTCTCTGGGATACTCACGACTATTGCTGATGAAGATGACGACCCTGCTCTTGACATCCCTGTTTCTCCCTCATTATCATCGATCAGAATCAGCCCGCGCGCGCGATGCCGATGCGCGAGCATGTGTGCGAAGCGCCACGCCAGTTGGTTCGCTCGGTCCCCCACAGGGACGTCCGTTATCGCCAGCGAGTTTGCACTGCCACCGCTGGTGTCGATCATCTCAATCTCTCCGCCATCTGTTTCCCCCTGAGTGAGCGCGAGATGTCGAGGACCAAACGACGTCGCACTGTCCTGTTGGTGCGGCGGCTGCTCAACCTGTTGCTGCGGCTGGCGCCACGCGCTGTTGCTGCTGTAGATGGGGAGCATCGTCACTGCTGCGTAATGTGATGGTTGGCGCTGCTGCTGGTGTTCTTGTCGCCTTCACTCCGCTCGCTCGTGGCTCTCGCTCAACGAGGGCGGCGCGCTTCTCCGTGTTCCTTGTGATTATTGCTTAGACTGTCTCGTCTTGTCGAGCGATCAATTTATTTTGTGAATTGTGAGCTGGTCGTTTGTGAGTACACATTTTACCACGGTTTACCGTCAGCAAAAAGTCACAGGCTAAGCTCACAAGATGGACGTCCAGGTTGTGATTTTATAATGACATTTTTTCCTAATGATTTGTGTCGCGGGTTTTCGTGTCCTGTCGCCCATCAACCACGAAGGGTCTGGTTTGTTGTGTCCGTGAGAACTCCTGAAATCAAGTCAAACAAAGACACGTACTTAAACGAGCTTGCAAGCAAAAAATAAGGTTATATAGCAGCGCGTGTCGCAGGCACACTTAGTGACACTGATACTCATTTTGTGTGTTTATCCGCTGAGAAAATTACTGAAAATTTCACTTCAAGTCCACCAAATTTGAGAAAGGGAGGGGATCGGAAGTTGATATTTAAGAAACAACGCAAAATGCAAAATCGAAAGAAAAAATCTTTCAGAAAAACTGTTGAACCGTTTTCTCCGCGTTCGTTCACAGCAGGAACTGCAGCTGAGAATTGCTGAATTTCAAGATAGAAATGGAAAATCTAATTGTAAAAACTCATCATTCTCTTGTCTTCCAATCTTTTCTTTTGTGTCCTTGTCACATTCAAAATTCAAGTTGATTTTATCAGACAGTTTGCGAAAAATAAAGCAAAAAATTGACAGGTTTGTGTGCGCACTGGATGCGTGAATGACGTGTGAGTGTACGTTCAATTGCTTCATGAGCTCGCTCGCCGCAATGACGTTACTCTTGTGCGTATCCTTCGTGCCATTGCCTCCTACGGGATATTTTACAGGGCAAACACAAACATGTTTGAGAGTCAAGTTTTGAAGAGGATCTAATTTGAACGTGGTTGAAGATGATCTAGATTAGGACGACCTTGCTCGTAATCAAGAAGAACGCAAATGCAAAATCACTTCAAAATCAAAGCGCCGCAAAGGCTTTCCCATTACCACGGAGCTTCAGCAGAGTGAAACTCTCAGGTGTTTTCACACCTTTGCTTTTCAATTCAAAGTTTACTACGGAGGCAACATGAATGAATGTGAGCGCTTGATACTATGATACTAGACTACGGAAGTGTTTGTCGGAGTACAGTGCGTAGGTGCAGGATATGTCACTTTTCATCTTTCATTTTGCTCAAAAGTGCCATGAAAATCCCTCCAAAACCTGGTGAGAAAGTTGCAATTTTCGAAACTCTCTTTTCGTTGAAGTCCCAAATCTCATCCCACTCCATAAATGTCATTTTCATCCATTTTTATTACGAGGGTGTCCTATCCACTTAGAGTCGAGTGACGCTAAGTGGATACTGGACCCGATTGGAGTGTCGTCCTCTATCCGGCAAAGCAGAACACGTAAACTCTACAATTTTGGCAACTTGGTGGCTCTCCATCGTTCGGTCCGGGCCTTCCGCTGGGGCTGTGGCCACGCCAGCACACACTTTGGAGTACCAGTATGGTAGCGCCTTACACCCACTCGCAGGCAGGAGTGCGTTTGATAGGTTTGTACAGTCAGTACAATACTATCAGTTTTGTATAGGGTGTTGAACAGTGTAGAAGGCTGCCGTCGTTCTCGTTTATTATACAGCTATACATTTTTACGTGTGAAAAGTGTATAAAAGGATAAATCAGTCGGGCGCAACATCCAGTGCCAATATTTCAATGGTTATCCAGACGTCTCAATTTCAAGCTCCGCTTGCTGCTGATGAGAGCTCAAAGAACAAACAGCACCGAAGTGCTGTTGGTGCTCGTGACCCCCTACCAGTCCCTCCAGTTGGAGCGCGTTCAAGCCGCCAAGACAATACCTATACACCTCGGCAGGCATCGCTCGACACCCCACAAAAAATCGCATGGTCGTCATAGATAATAGTAGAGTCGTATCGTGACAACGAGAGCTGTGCTAATACCACGACAAAGAGCCTCAAATAAACGTATTCGAATCCCTTTGTCGCAACCGTTTTACTCGTACAGCCGCTTAGACTCTGGCTACTCCCCAAACTACCACAGCGACTTCAACTCAGTTCTTGTACTCGACGTCCGTGGCGCTGGATACAATACTACTAGCAATACCCTTTAGGAGAAGATGGCAAGAAGCAACACTTTAAACTCACCTCTAGCGATCGAGAATCTCGATCACAAACAAGCTAAGTTTGCTAACCATCGATGTGCTGAAATTTCGATTTTTATCAAAAGTGAAAAGCTGAAATTTAAGAAAATTATATATTAACCTGGTTGGGTTAATCCCACTTACTTAATGTGGGGTAACTCGCTGATACACTGCACCACCACCTACCCGAGGGCTTCTGTTTTGTGCTGGCTTCGGCCCCAGCCAATCTGTGTCTATTTGCAATCACCGTTTGATTGGCATCAACAGCTACAGCTACAGCAGCATGTCGCTCTCGAACGGCTTTGACGTGCGCGCGAGCAGCCTCGTGGGCGACATCAACGCCGCGATCGAGCGCGTGGTGGCACATTTCGAGGACAACGACATCGCACTGCGCGTGGACGTGCTGCGCGCGCTGGCCGCGCAGGCGAAGCTCTCGTTCGAGACCGAGCGCATGAAGGAGCGACTGCGTCAGCACCCGATCACGCGCGACCTCATCGACGCCGTGACGACGCGCTCGACGGTGTACGAGCGTCTGGCAGCAAGGCTCACAGTGCAGGAGTTCAGCAGTGAGTACGACGCGCAGCGCAATGTGGAGATCCTGGCGACTGTGCAGTGGCTGCTCAAGGAGGACGACGCCAAGCAGAAGAAGAGCAAGAAGCGCAAGACGCAAAGCGCTGCTGCTGCGTCTTCGAAAGTGGACCGCTCCGTGCCGCTGATCCTGCGTTACGCGTACTCGCGGTCGTTCACGGACGAGACGACCACGCTCGTGGAGTTCCGCGTGACGTCGTGCGTTGGTAACGGCGGGAAGCCGAAAGAGCTCGTGCACTTTGCGATGAGTAGCTCGGCGCCGTACCCGCGAAGCTTCTACGAAGACGTCAACGACGGCGGTCTGTCAGATATTGAAGATGAAGACGATGAAAAAGCCAAGCAGGAAGGAAGCACAGGAGAGGCTGATGGTCTTGAAGAAGCAGGTGAAGAAGGCGATAGTGAAGACGATCAACAGCAGGATGATTCCGACCAGGAGGCTGAAGAAGGTGATGCCGAGGGTGAAGGCCAACAAGACGGAAGCGAAGCCGACAGCGAGCAGCCGGAAGGTCCGTTCGGCGAGGTCGTGGAGGCGTTTGCCTTCGACGAAAGCGCGGTGGAGGACATCCTGGCGTGGCTGGGCGAAGAGGACCACGTGGACCCGGCGGACGTCGTGGGCTTCTTCCTCGCGCTGCCTGTGTACGAAGACGAGTGGCAGCTGGACGAGCGCGTCACGGAGATTGTCTTCAACGGCCAGAGCGACGGTGATGATGAAGAGGGAGACATGAGCGGCGATGAGAATGAGAGTGACTAGGAGTGAAAGTGACAGGATACCGGTAATCTAGAGAGAGAGAGACGATAGAGCGATTGTCGACCCAAATAGAGCTGAAACAAGGATCCTACAGCCTCGCACAGTGCTGATTGATGTGGAGCAGAGGTGAGGCTACTTGGTTTGCCATTTGGGCGAAATGCACTGAAGCGGAAGGCGCTTCGCTTGGTACTGTACTCCAAACGCTGAGCCCTGGCGGTTAGGAAACTTGGCGTTTCGACCACGTTTGATGCGAATCAAACATGCCGAGCTCGAGAATAGCTGGTGGTTACCACCTCAGTCTATTTATCGCCGTCGACAGGATCGAGTGAGCCTCGGTGCACCTATGACTGCTACACCGTGGAGCTCAAGTCTTCCCTCTTCTTTGAGCCCCAAGTCGCAGAAATGCGCTGCTGAACGACAGGGACCAAGCAAAGTCGCACTTGATCTGTCACGTTAAACCGTCTTCGCATCTCTGTGTGTACCGATCTCCTATCATGGCGCTGGGTGTGGGTCATTCGTCCAAGCAGAGCGCCGTGCGTCTATCCGCCTCCGTGCTCAACGACATCGACGATCTCTACGAGAACAACGCGTTCGACGACGACCAGGACAACGACACTGAATTGGTTCAAGGCAACAGCAACAGCAATGGGTTAAAAAAGAACGCGAAGCCCCAGCCCCGTATATCCTCTACAAGAGAAGCTGCTTCGGCATCAGCGAAGGTCACCAGATCATCACAGAAACAAACTACCACCACCAGTGCCAGTACCAGTTCCAAGCAGCTCGACTTCAACGTCTGGGTCGCGCGCAAGGACAAGTACGAGCGTATCGCGGCGGCGCTGACCCAGCTCAACACGGAGCGCGCGAGCTCGGACGAGCAGTGGCTCAAGCTCGCGGTCTCGCTCGCCGCGACCGACTGCCTCTTGAAAACCGGCAAGACCGACAAGTGCGACTGCCCGGGCGTCTGTCGCGATGCCTCCCACTCGATCACCAAGCAGCGCACACGCTGCCAGTGCCCCGCCAAAAAGTGCTCGCTCTGTAGACGGTGCGTCAACACAACTCCTGGGGCCATCAGTGAGAAAATGGTCGCAGCCCTGAGTCCGTACCGCCTCGAGTCCTCGCAGACGATGCTCGCAGTCGCCGAGCTGCTCGTGCAGGCTGGCGAAGGCCAGAGCCTGCAGGCGGGCAAACCAAAGATCACGACCACGGCGCTGCGCATGGCGCAGGCCGTGCTGACCCAGTGCAGCATCCTTGAGAACGACGACGGCACGCGCATCCAGCGGCCGTGCTCTTGTCCCGTGCGCTCGCTGGGCGATCTCTGGGTCAAGTGGACGACCAGGTTCCACACGTTCTCGCGCGTGCCGCTCAGTGAAAACGAGGCGGCCAAGTTCTCAAGCGGCACGCGGCAAATGATGGAGTTCGACGACAAGGAGAAGACGTACTTCATGACGCTCAAGTGGCACCAGGCAGCCAAGCTCCAGAAAGGGGACACCGCCAAGATCGCAGCGCGCCGGATGCTCACACCGGACCAGAAGAAGCAGAACGCGGTAGGCCATTTGGACGCATACTCTGATAGAGTTGTGGTGGAATTCTTGTAGATGTGCTCACACGCTTGTATGTTCTCTTGTTGGTTAGTTCTTCCTTGGGCTCTGCAAGAAGTACTGGATGAAAGCGCAGCACCGCGTGGTGGAACACCTGCAGGAGAAGATGAGTCAATACGACGAGCTCCCGCCCGAGAAGAAAAAGAAGCTGTCCAGTGGGTCTGAGATGGAGTTACTCGTGCTCAACCGCTTAGGCACCCAGCGGATCATGAAGTGGCTCGAGGAGGACCAGGAAGCGATCGAGGAGAAGAAGAACGAGGAGCACAAGGAGAAGACTGAGGGTGGCGCGGTCGCACACAACGCCTGGGTCAAGCGCAAGGACCGACTGCGCATCCGCATGCCCACTGGTTCAGACAAGTCAGTTGGAGGGGGCTCTGAAGTTTTGGGCAGGAAGACTGGCACGAAACCCGGCGGTACCTGGAAACCTCCGCGCTTTGACTTCTCGAGTGGCAAAGGTGTCGTGCGCAAGAACAAGATCAAAATGCCGTCGTCGACCGTCGAACTCATGAAGGAGAGCGGACTCAAGTACGTGCACGCGATGAGCGAGGGCTTTCAGGGCCGCGGCGGCGATTTGGAGAAGTGCAAGCAGCTGCTCGTGAAGAAAGGGCACATCCTGCGCGCAAACTTTGACAGCGGCAACAGCGGCGATGGCGACGACTCGTTCTCGAAAGACCGGTATTTCTTTGAGAAGGAGCACAACCCGGCGCTCAAGAGGAAGAAAGAGAGCGAGAAGTTCCGGCAGGAGAAGAGCAAGAAAAGCTACGAGGCCTGGATCGCGCACAAGGCCCTGAGGGACAAGGCAGTCAAGTTCCTCCTTCACATCCCCAAGCCCAGTAGTGAATCCAAGGGTCAGGAGGATCCAGGAGGGGATGACGACACGATCCCAGCGTCCGTGCGCTGGGAAGAGGTCGGAAAGGCGCTCAAGGCGGTCGACCGAGGGCTCCTGGATGAGTGGGTCAAGTGGAGCGACGGGTTCAAGAGCGCAGCCCGGTGCCGAATGCTCTGGGAGAGCTTCACGCCGATCGCCTGCGACGTGCACTGCACGTCGTCCGCGATCCGCGACGTGTTCCTCAAGCTTCTACACCGCAAGGGCATCAACTATAAGAAGGCATTCCTCGACCATTGCGACCGGAAGCACAAGAAGCTTCTCGCTCGCGGTGACGACGACGAGCTCCCAGAGGAGATGACGGACGAAGAGCTCATGGAGCGCTTCGCAGCGCTCAATATCAAGGAGTTTACGAAGTTGCTGCTCGATCTTGGCATCGTCTTGCAACCGGAAGAGGTGCAACGGCTGCTCGAGTACTTTGACACGAACGGCGACCACCTGGTGAGCATGAAGGAGTTCCTCGATGTCGTGGGCGAGAAGCGGAGAGCGCAGTGCCATGGGGACACCGACATCCTCCTCAAGCAAGTGTGCATGTGGGAGACCGTTTGCCATGAGTGCGGCATGCTGAACGCGTTCCAGCTTGTCATTGGAAGCACAAAACCCGGCTCAAGTCGCATGCGCTCCGAGCTCCCCGGCCACATCAAGCGTCGAGAGCCAAGCGCGCGCTTTGACTGCGACCCAGAGTGTGACATGCGTGACCTGAAGGGCAAAGCGCCAAAGAGCTGCGCGTTTTCATCATGGACCGACGAGCAGGCGGCGCCGTTTGTGAAGAAGCTAGAGCTCTGGTCAGCGGAGCATCGCGAGCAGCGCGTGCTCCAGCAGTTGGTGACCGAGGGCTTCCCACCCGACGCGCCGACACTCTTCCGCGACGACGATGAAGCGCTTGACCCGACCACGCAGATCCTGCTCCGCTGGCACCCGCCGCCTGTGAAAGGCAACAATGGCGCAGCATTCTACATCCTCGAGACGATCGGCGCGGAGGGCACGCAGAGCTTTCGCCTCAACGAGTATCGCGAGGTGTATCGCGACCCGAAGGACTACCAGGACAACAACGGCGAGCCACGATACCACTACGTCGTGTCGGGATTGACTCCAAACACCAAGTTCGGGTTCCGCATCCGCGCGCTCAACGGCTTTGGTGCGAGTCCGTACACTTTCGGATACTTCTTCACCGCGCCGAGCATCCCACCAGCGCCGCTGGCGATCCGAGTCGGTCCAAACAGCATCCACTTGGGCTGGGAGAGCTCCAGTTACTACCGGAAGCAACTCCGGGAGCTCCGTCAGGTGTTCGAAGAAGCAGACGTCGACGGCAACGGCCTGATCTCGCGCGACGAGTTCATGGAGGAGATTGAGCGCCGCAAGCCCCGACTGCTCGAGTTTCTGCAGAAAACCAATGTTGCGAGCTCTGTGAATATGGGGGACAATGGCGGAGGTCATCGAGGCGCGCCGCTCAGCATCTTTGATGCGATCGAGACGGACGACAACGAGTGCATCTCCTGGGACGAGTTCCAGCGCTTCTTCCATGGCTTCCTCGATGATAAAGGGGATGCCGAATCATCCTCCACATCGAGAGGGTCGTTGGCATCCTCTTCTTCGATGAAGTCGCTTCGAAACGGTAGTAGCACGAGTACTGGTGCCACCACTACGAGATCAAAGAAGTCAACCACTGGTCCTGGAGTCACGCAATGCCGGTACATCCTCAAGCAGTGCTCGAACGAAGCCGAGGGCGAGTACGTGGAGATCTACCGCGGCACGAAGAGTTCATTTGTCGTCCACGGACTCGCGAGCGGCAGCACGTACCAGTTCCGAGTGCAGGCGTACAACGAAGAGAACATGTTCAGTTTCCACAGCGAGCCGGTTGTCGTCAACACTTTACTGCAAACCCCGTCCCCACCTAGCATCACCGAGTCGAACGGGTCGCTGACGTCGTCAGCTGTGAAGCTGAAATGGGCGGCTGCAAATGCTCGCCCCTGCCTTTCCCACGAAGCCCTGCAGGCGCGGTCGAAGCAAGGCGCTCTGAATATGCGCAAAGGCGGCGGACCCTCAGGTGACGACCAGATCACACGCATCCTGAAGGAGTGGGCGCAGGAGACGAGTCTCGACGACGGCTGCGTGGACTTCCGCGCCAAGTTCGATCGCTACGACGTGGACAACAGCAACTTCATTGAGCTCCCGGAGTTCAAGACGCTGCTCGAGGAGCTCGGCGTCCCGGCGACAGAGGAGCGACTCGCTGCGTACATGGAGGAGTTTGACACGGATAACGACGGCAAGATCTCGTTCAAAGAGTTCACTCGATGGTGGAACAAATCCGACGTGCAATACGTTCTCAAGCGCGACCACGGCAGGCAGGGTCAGGAGACGGCAACGACTACTACTCTGACTAGTAGTAGCAGCATGCAGCGACTTCCAACAACGACAACAACGACTGCACTCTCGTCCAACCAAATGAGCGTCGTCTCCTATCGCGGCAAGGACACGTGGACGATCGTGAACGGACTGGCGGCGAACACGCAGTACAACTTCCGACTTCGCATCGTGTCCTCGCACGCATCGAGTCAGCTGAGCGATGTGCTCGAGATCTGGACCGCGCCGAACGCGCCGTCGTGCGCAGGGATCATTTGCGTGATGGCGACTTCCGCGCAGATCTGCTGGTATCCTGGTGTGAACGGTGCGTACAAGTACATCGTCGAGTGCAAGTTCATCGAGACACTCGCTGGCGATTCAGGGTCTTCACAAAGAGGAGCAGCAGCAGCAGCAGTGCCACCGGCTAAGAACAGTCGAGCGAGCGGCTGGGTCAAAGTGTACGATGGTAGCGAGTCGATTGCAAGTATCAGCGACCTGATCCCTAACACGGTGTACCGGATTCGCGTCTTCGCGCTCAACCGCGTGGGCTTCATGAGTGAGCAGTCGACTGTCTCTCAGTTTTGCACGCAGAGCAAAGATGAGGAGCGCGCGACCGGGGCGGTGTTGCGGCCATCAAACGCCGCTGACCACTTCACGGTCGAGTGCTGCGAAGAAGGAGACATCGTCGCGGGCGACACGATCCTCTTCAGCGAACGCATTTTCCGGAGTGAGACGGGGAAAATCGTCGGTGAGGATTCGTCTTCGGCACGAGCTACGTCAAGTGGGGGTGCGACGTCTCGAGCAGCTGCGTTGAACAACTCGTCGGTCTACTCTGCCGTGAGCTTCACTGGAAGCGCTATGGGTGCTGAGCCTGTCGGAGAGAGGACCGTTGCTGCGCGCGTTGTGAGCGTCAAGCTGCATGAGAAATACGGCAATGTCGTGACGATGTTCGTCGTGTGGTGCACCGTGCAGCTCTACGAAGACGCGCTGCCAAAGTCGAGAACCATGTCGGCCGCTGCGGTGAAAGCGCTGGCGAACAAAACGCTCCGAACGACCGCGTCCATCCATTCGACAAGCCACAACGTCGCGCTGGCGAATCCGGGCTACACGCTCGCATCCGATTTGAAGATCTCGCGGAAGGAGAAAAGCCTGTACCGCTACGACACATTCCGCAAGGAATGGCAGGACGAGCAAGCTCGTCATCCCAGTACGTGGGAAAAATAATCCTCGAAGAACCAGACACTGATAGACAATGAAGACATAGAAAATGTAACACACCTCGTTCATTCTTTTCGCTTGTCGAAATTGCCTCCACAAAAGTTGCTGTTCTCTTGTGGCCCACCCTGTCGAGTTCATTTAGCAAACAGGGACTCAAGAGCAAAGCCTTTGCTTACGCTTGTTTGCGGTTTCGCCGCGGTCGCGACACTGGCTGGTACAGCACTTCTCCCTCGGAGCTGCCCGCGACCGAACTGGTGGAATACTTTGGACCTTCCCAGTATATCTTTTCGCACTCTGTACACATCCAGAAGTTGGTCGCAGAGTCGAGCACTTTGGCTCGGATTTGTTCACGCGACTGATTCCGAACGTATTCCACGTCAATCGTGACGAATTCAGCTGCGTTGCAGCGCGCGCAGCGAGAGGCGCTCCCTTCTTTCCGCGCGTACATGCCAAACTGCGTCTTGATTTCTCGAAATTGCTTGTAGCAAACGTCACTTGAAAGCACCAAGCATGCTCCTGCATCGCGACGCGAAGCCAGCTGAGTGTCGCGGGTCAGAATGATTCGATGTTCCTTGGCTGCAAACGCGAGCAGCTTGGCTCGGTGGGTCTGATTGCTAGCGTTCGTCTCGGCATGCTTTTCAGCATTCCAGATGACAACATCGACGCCGATGGTTCTCAACCAGCGAGCAACTTGGGAAGCCATCGTATCAGCGACGAATTTGTGCGCAGGCACTTCAGTCCGGGTGCCACTGGTGTCAACATCTACAGTCGGCGATAATGACGTCTCACCAGCGCCTAGCAGAGCTCTGTGCAACGTGATGTTTGGCACTATTTCGACGTCCAAGACGTTGAAAAATGCCTTAGCCGACATCCACAAGAAGGAATCCAGCGATCCACCACCACCAATGAAGTATTCGGCGCTCTGTAAAGAAGCGTCCGCATAGACTTTAATCGGCGACGTAGGTCTCTCTGCATCGTCACTGCTGTTAGCATCCAGTCGGTGACCAAAAGGCGGCACTGTACCTGGGAGAAAGCCGAACACATTTTCGCACTCCTCAGGAGTTGCAAGCTTGACCTTTCGACGACCAACACCGCAAATGTGAGCGAGCTCGGCAGTATCCAGCTTAGAGCTTGCGTCGATGCATGCCACACGGGGGATTTCTGCAATAAAAGAAAATCGAGAATTAGCACCTTTGAGTCAGACTTTCGCAACAGATTTGTGAATACTAGAATCCACATACCGTCTGCAAAGAAGCAAATGCTGTTGATGTGGGTGAACTTGTGCGGCTTCTCTGGGTTTTGTTGCTGGGATAGCAATTCGTTGACAGTCTTTGCAGGAAGGAACTTGATTTCGAGCTCTAGGTCGGTGATCTCTGAGGGCTCACTTTCCTCCAGAGTTTCCAAATATGCCGTCTTCCGCTGCTCCCAGTGCTGAAGAACATCTTTTGGAGTGAACAAGTTCGCAACGGTCGTGCGGTTCTGAGTAAGATGTTGGCGCCAGTCCGCGACATATTGATGACGTAGTCGAGTCAACTCCAATCCTGTCTCAGTGCTGGCAACCGTCGAATTCTTTAGAGGGACGATCTGGTCACTCACACGTTGCCAGATCAAGGCTGGTTCGACTTCCTCTAGGGCATTAAGCATATTACTTGTCCTAGAAAACAACACAAAACAGCCACGATAGTCAGCCTAAGGACTGTTCCACTGCAAACAAAGGTTTCAAAACTTACAGCTTCATCATAATCTCGACCAGACAATACGCATCCAATGCTGCGTACTGCACTTGACTGGCTGACAGCGGTCGAAGTTCCCAGTTTGATAGTTGCATTCTCTACAGAAGACGCATCCAAAAAGGAAATATTCCGGTGAGAGTAGTTAGACAGAGCCAACAGAGCACCAAAAGTTACTATGTACAAGCCTACCTTGTCCAGTGGCTTCCCCAAGATCCGAGTCGATGCGCTTGACAAGCTTTTTCCAGCTGATGTGTCGAATGTCTTCGAAACAACTGTACTCAGCTGGGATTGTTCATGAAACGATGCAGTTCCGAGTCAGTCGATTTTGTGATTTAGCACGAAATCCAGCTTCTTGCATTATTGTACATACCTCTAAGAATGGCGAAATTTGAAGAAATACAGATCGCTCTGGAAATGTCTGATGAAGAACTAACATTGGGGATAAGGTTCCTGTCAGTGCCAAAACATAGCTGACCTCAGCATTTACACAGTGATGCTTCATACCTTTCATATCCGAGTCGAAGCCAAACCCAATCTTCAAGTATTTCTCAGACGAGAAGAGGCGTGGTAAGAACGTTTCGAAGAGAGAGTCGTTGTCCTGCACCATGAGCGCAGCCAGTTAGTCAGCCAACGCTGTATACAGACAATATTTATGAGAAACACAAACGCACATGGAGCATCAGCAAGTCGATGAGAAAGACGCGAGACGATGTTGCAATCTGAAGAATACTCGCAATACTTCTTGTTGAGCTCTTCGATGTCGTCGGCTTCCACTCCACGTCCAGCCCAACGAGCTCTGTGGAAGCATAGCCTGGGGCAGACTCGCTTGAGGCTTTCAGTGATTTTTCCTCGAAAGCATTTTTATCTGCATCTTTCTCGTTTCGATCGAAAAAGAACGCTTCAGCCTCCCGAATATGCTGCTCTTGATCGCAGAAAATGACAGCGCTGCTCTCCAATGGCAGTTTGAGGTACTTTGTTCTGGAAACAGAACCTCCTTTCACGAATGCCACTCCGTCCGCAGTGATATGGGATACATCTGGCTGGTAATCCGTCATCCCGAGGCACTTTGCAAGGTACACCGAGTGGTCGATTTCTCCAGCCGCCACCACATGATCGAAGAGGATTTTTTGCAGAGCCGTGTCATTGCCAACAAATGAAAGCGCGATCTGCCACTTTTGCTTCTCGATGAGTCTCATCAGTCCATCTCGACTGTACATCATCTCTAATACCCCAGCAAATTTTTATTGTTAGCGACTGAAAGTAGGATGTGAAAAGTAAGTGATGGCAACGCAGAGCTCACTCACCAATATCTGGAAAACCTTGTTGGAGGTTGAAACTATGAACCAGTCGGTGCGCCTATTCAAAAGGAGAAGCAAGATGTTAAAGCCCAGGCTAAGATACTCACTCGGGTCTGTTGAAAGGTAGCTTATTACCCTTTTGAAGTCTTGCATAACGATCGCCTCTTCCACTAATACTTTCGCCAAGACTACAAAGAAAACAGTTAGTCACCAACCATGATGGAAGCTTCAAACAGTTAAGTTGCGAACGTACTTTCTAGCTTTGAATTACTTCGCACCAGCAGCTCAGCGGAGACCCAGTCTTTGCCCTGCGCCGTCAGCTTGACCATTTTCTCGAATGGCCAATCCAAATCTGGAAAAATCGCACAGAGTTTGATCGCTGCAGAGTAGCTCTTTGACGCAATAAGGTGATCCGACGCTGATAGAATCAGCGCTTCGCCAAACTGTACGAGTTGAAAGAGATTGATGAGCTCCACCAGCAGTTTTTGATCCTGAAAGCGGACAACAACAACAACATTCAGATTACGAAAAGAAACGTCAGTCTTCGAGACAAATCCACTGAGAGACAGAGAGAGGTGATTTTCAGAAAGAGCTACACTACTTACAACAGCCTCTGGATGCTCGAGCCCGTACAGACAGAACTCCGCTAGGTCTTTGTTGGTCTTGCCCTGCTCGAGAATGTGCTTTGCCGCCGCACCATCAGGATCCGCAGTGAGTTTCTTGAGCGCGTTCACGACCACAAACGCCAGCGGCGCATTTGGCTGTGCATTCTTCTTCTTGGGTTTCTTGTTGATCACATCTTGCTTCTTTGGCTCTACGGTGCCGCTTAAGTTTTTCTTTGCTGGCAACGTTGGCTGCTGCATTGGAGCGTCAAAAGGCATCGCCGTCATCACGCTGGGATCTCCACTTTCGCTCGCAGCATCCATCATCACCTGTGGTTCCTGCGTCAGTAGCAGCACGACGCGCACCATAAACACCCACAGATCTCCCGCTGCGTCACTGGTACCATCTTCGTTGGTGTGTACGAGCGCTTGCTGCTGCTCACTGAGCGTCGTCAGCACGTGGATCAAAATCGTCTCCAGTTCCAGAAACTTGTTCACTGAAGCACCGCGTGGCACCGGCGCGTAGAACGCTGCGTGGATGGCGCGCACCCAGTGCTGCAGTGCGCTGGGATCTGCGATAGAGACGCGCGTGAGCGTGTCTGCGAGCTCCATCGCTTGCGCTTTCTTCTCTTGGTCGTGGCGAGTTGGAGAGTGTTTGTTGTTGTTGCTGACGTTGGTTGCGCTTTCCTGTTGGTGTTGCATTTGGGTACAAAACGGAGTATGGTTTCCGCAAAATAGTGCGTTAAGTTCGTTTTTGCTGCTTGTGTGACCGTGAATGCATACTTAGAAATTCGTACTTAATTGCATAACGAGCAGACTTAGACTGCAATGGCGTTGATTTACACGAGCACTCCTTTCAAATACGAATCAATACGTTCGCGTTCCTGATTGCCAACCTTCGTTGCCTCTCAGTTCTTGACCTGAAAAGCAAAGATGGTGGAGCTCACGAGTGCGCTTGAAGCAGCTTTCCACCTGCGCTCTGGCGATGCGGGGGCGGTGGAGGCAGAGCAGACCGGCCGTATGGAGAGAGACGCACTTGCAGCGCAGCAGTGGATGGGTGTCATCCATGCGGCGTTCTACGCACCTACAGCACGCGGCTCGTCCAGCAACAAGTTTCTCGAGTTGGAGATGACATTAACCCAAGTGTTGACGAGGCTCAGTGAGGAGCAGCAGCAGGAACTCAACGTCCAAGACGGTCAAGGTGCGACTGGCTTTGCGGAGTTTATGGTGTGTGTTGTGCTGCTTTTGTGTGAAGAGCCGACACCCGTGGCCTCAAATAGCAATGACGGCGTCAATGCAACAGCATATGGTGATGAAGCTCATGGACTTGAAGGAAAGTCCACTGCGCCTGACCAGGTCCCAGCAGGAGCTCAAGTGTCCAAGAAGCTAAAAAAAAAGAAGAACAAGACGAACGCGCAGCCGAACACGCCGTTGGCCTTCATCATGGTCAACGCGCTGAAGAACCTCACGCTGAGTCAAGAAGACGGCGGCGTGAAGCAGCACTTTCGTCACCAAGGCCAGACCAACTCGGCGCTGATTGCGTTCTGCACGCGGGGGCTTGAAGACCCAAGTACCGTGGTACGTCTTGCCTAGTTTATGGTACAGTAGTGGTCTCCTGAGCTAGTTTCATTTGATATACTGTTGATGTTTGTTCCGATTAGGACCAGAAACTGCTCGTGGAAGTGCTTGATCTCTTTAGCATGACACACTTTGACAATGCCCAGGTCACGCGTGCAGCAAACCACTTGATGATGTCAAAGAACTACTCACCGCTGATCAAGCTCTGCAGCACGTTTGAGCACGTGAACTGGGATTTCAAGGCCATGGTGCAGACGATGGCGCGGGCGAAGGACTGGGCATCCGCGGAGCTCATGATCCGCACCTTTGAGAGCGAAAGCGACGGAAAAGGTGAGTTTCGTGACGCATGCTCGTATTCTTTAGGTTCGGAGTACTGGTTACTGATGTCGGTGCATTTGAAATGCCCTTCCATTTGTTTTGGCAGTGCTATCGAAGACAATTGTGGAAGAAGCCATCTCGTTCCAAGAGTTTAAACGAGTATGCGTTTGTCTAGTCTGAAACCTGTTACCTATGGTTGCATGCATGCTGATGGGCTCACTTTTGTTATGACTCTGCAGGCACATCGTTTGGTCTACAACTTCAGCCTGCAGCAAGAGTACCAAGATATAGGTAACACATCTATTTCCTCTATGATATCGCTTTGTATTGCCCTTGCTGTAGTGTATACTAAGTTCTTTCTCCTGCTTTTGTCAACCCTGTTGCTGTTTCAGATATGATGTACAGTCGTGATGGGCTGATGAAGCTCATTGAGAAGCAGCGATGGCAGATCGCGATCTCGTTTGTTGGAGGCGACGGGATTCTCCAGAAAATGCTGCTGGACCACATGGTCGCCGCGGGCGAAATTCAGCATGCGAGGCATCTCGCCCAGCGTCTGGGACTGGCCGATTTCGAGCCTGATGTCGCGCAGATTGCATCGCAAGCCTCATCGTGGACAATCAATGGATTCTCCCAATCTGTGCATGCAGCTGCGCTGCATGGATTCCTAGAGCTCCCTCTAAGCAGCGACGCGATTCTTTTCTGCGATCAAGAAGAGCACATTCGAGATGCGATGGGTCATTTCTTTGGTGAGTCACCGGCAACAGCTGATAGTGACGGTGACGAAGACGAAGGAGGTATTTTCCAAGTCGATTCCGGTTCCAGAAACGTGGTGGGACTGGATGTGGAGTGGAAACCTACAACATCGAAAATTGCGGCTGCTACTGGAGCAATCACAACGACTGCTATCGCCAGTATCTTACAGATTGCATCGTCATCGAGAGTGTTCATCATCGATCTCTTGGCATTACATGTACGTCACCATTTTCAAATGTTCTTCATTTTGTATGGTAGAGTATTGAAATGACTTCTCTCTCTCGATGGCTCAATACCAGGACAACGATTTCTTGTTTGACGTCTTCTTGCATCGTCTTTTCACGGTGAAGAAGCTCCTGAAAGTCGGATTTGGCTTCGATTCAGATCTGAAAGGTACGAGAAAACCAAATACTATACCATTGCACGATGTGCATTTGTTTAATTTGTCTAATTTGTTTAATCTCGTGATTCCAGTTCTTCACCAAACATTCCCAGAGCGCTCAGTGTTCTTGTCAGCCTCTCCGTTCCTTGAGGTACGTACGCCTTGTCATTTTCTTTCGATTGGTTCATTTTGCCTAATGACATACTCATTGCATTTTCTTTTTTGCAGTTGAGCACCGTCATACTCAAGTCTTTTGGCGCTTCGGTTGGCAACAGTTTGTCGAACGCAACGAGCCGGATTCTAGGAAAACCTCTGGACAAGGTGATTTGTTTGTGATTTGCGCCTTGTGCTTGTTTGCCACAAAATTCTCTCTTACACCTTCGACATTTGGTTAAACGATGTAGCGCATGCAAATGTCCGACTGGGATGAGCGTCCACTCTCTACAAGCCAGATGCAGTATGCTGCACTCGACGCTTTTTGCCTCGTTCAAATCGTCGAAAAATTGTACGTATTTATTGCTGTGATCCGTGGTGTCGATCTCCTGGAGCAACCAACGTCTGATTGATACTTTGTGTTGAAACCTGTAGCTGCAAAACCGAAGAGAATGAGCGGATTGAGCAACGGTCGCTGACATGGCAGGACGTGAGTGTATACGTCGGTAAGCTCGTGCACTCGTCTCCACTCAATGCTGACGCAGCGTCGGAAGCTGTTCTGCTGAGAAAAAGATACCACGAGAAATGGCAGCAGCGACGCCTCAACAAAGGCGGACCCAGTCCCGATATCGACTTGCTCAGCTCAGAGGACATCATCCGATTCTGGAGCGAGCGTCAAGCAGTTTTCATTCAGGAGCATGGTGCGGAAGCTGCTGCGCTGATTGACACAGAAATCAAATTCTTGCCGTCCAAGAGCATCAAAGAGCTCCTGGACAACAAGTCTACAGACTCAGCCGACCCACGCAACTTCCTCGCTATCAACGCCATTTGCTTCTTTGCCGATGGTGAGATGCTTGCTCCATTCACTCCTACATCAGTTGAGTATAGTCCTAACTGTTCTCTCAATCTCTTCTTCCCTCCCAGAGCGTCCATGCGTAGCGTGCATCGATGCAAATTGCAAACTGGATACGTCGCAAATCGCCTTGTATACTGGCGTTGGGAGACGAAAGATCAAACTCGCGACTTCGCTAGAATGTCAAGAAATCTTCGGGTTTGCCCCAGGAACTGTGCCTCCATTCGGTCACCGCCAAGTGGAAGTTGTAAGCTCCGATGGTGTGACCGAGAGCGTCTCTCCAACGATCTACGCAGACAGCTCTTTGAAGAACGTGGAGTACTTGGTCGGAGGTGGAGGTACTCATGAAGCGCTTCTGTGGATCGCTTCGAAGACATTCTTCTCGCTCATCGACATCGATGCGGTTGGTGATATCCAGCGCGGTGGTACTTCGACGGGTGCAACGAAGGCACCAGCAAGTGCCTCAGACAGCTTGCAAGAGACTACAGTGGAGGTGAAGGAGCTCGAGATGAAGTTTCTCGCAGACTCGATGGTAGCGCGCGTCGGCAAGTGGCTCCGAACGATCGGCATCGACGTGGTCATCTGGGATCCGTACGCGATCCCAAAGAAGAATGCAAATCAAGATTCAAAGGCTACCATCTTGTCGCTGGCGGTGAAAGAACAGCGCATTTTGCTGACGCGAGACAAGAAGCTCGCCGACCGACGAGACGCTGGCGCGTGCTTTGTTGTCTCGAGCGACGACCCGTTTCAGCAATTCCAAGAGATCAAATCGCACTTCGCACTGCAGTTGAAGAAAGATGAGCTGATGTCTCGGTGTGCGCTCTGCAACGCGAAGTCGTTCATGCTCGCAGACGCCGAGTACGCGCGCACCCAGACCGCGTTTGACGTGCCTGCCAGAGTGCTGGAGCTCGTGACCGAGTTTTGGGTGTGCACAGCGTGCAACAAGATCTTCTGGGAAGGTCCCAAGTTCAGCTCCGCGTACGACAACGTGATGCGCATGTTCGATGATGACTACGTCGCCGAGTCGAGTCAGGGCTGGCATCGCGACCGCGAGAAGGAGCTGTAAATGCTGCTCTCAGCTTATCTGCGGCGGCAAGAATCGTGATGCTGACCTAGGGCAATGAACATTACGTCTGAAACCTCACTGACTACAACGAAGCAATTACGAGGACACCGTCATTTTTAGTGATGTACCCACGTTCTGATCGCCGTTAATGTGAAGCGCACATCCTTCAAATACCAAGAACCACTTCGAATTCCCTGTTCTGATTATTTGTGTCTTCACGAACCAACTTCGCGATTAATTTCTCATCATGCGATCACAACGGATGCCCAGATGAGCAACAATAATGAGCAACATGACGAAGACCAAATTGCACAAGCGGATAAAAAGGTCAGCATCAACAACAGCTCGCGATGACATCAACCAAACCAACAATTGCCTCATTCTACGCGGCCACATGACGAAAGCCGACTATTTCATGCGTGCTGGAGACGGCACCAAACGAGCACGACGCAGTCCGCTCGATGTTCATGCGGTTGCTTTGCAAGGAGCGATAAAATCACACCTCACGCGGATTTCTTTTGCCGATCCAACAATTTGGTAAGCGCTTGGCTGTGCGAAGCCAAGCAGGCGTTCTGATTCTTTGGCTCGCCTTTCATGATTGTCTCAGAAGTGTTTCGATTCTTTCCCCACCCCAACTGTTCTTTTAGCCAATCAGTGGTGGCGCTGTTTGTGATTTTCGGATGGGAAGAGAAAAAACGTCGACTCAACATGTTACGAGCCACGATGATGACATCGATGCCGCATACTGGCGAATCACTCGCCCACAAGCGTACGCTCGTTTTGTTTGGCTGCTGATTTGTGACTGCTAGTCTGCGCCAGCGAGCGTCCGTCATTCTCCTTTTCTCCTCCGCTGTGCATCCGTCAATCCGCCTGAAGCCAACGAACGAAGCAGAGAGACTGACCTGAGCGTTTAACATGGCGATCCAAGCAGAAGAAGAGAAGGCGCCGCTCGTCGCTGCAGCCGCCACCAGCAGCAAGGCCAACAGCGAAGCGGAGCTCTTCGAGTACACGCCGCCGCAGTTCTTCGGTGCGGACTCGCGCGTGCCAAAATGGTTGCAGGCGTGGATCTCAGACCTCTACCTCTTCATCACGATTCACTACAACTTCTGGGGGGTGCCGTTCCTCGTCGCGTTCTACATGCTCTACCAGCGCGGGTACGGGCTCGTGGTCGTCGCGATCCTCGCGATGTACGCGCCGTCGTTCCTGAGCGGCGTCGAGAAGACCGCGCAGGGGCGGCCATGGGACCTCGTGCGCATGTCGCGCTACTGGCTGCTGAACGCCAACTTTGTCGGCATCAAGATCTTCCGTGAGCAGGACCTCGACGCCACCAAGCGCTACATCTTCGGCTTCCACCCGCACGGCATCATCATCCTGTCGCGCATCGCTACCTACGGCGGCACGTGGGAAGCCGTGTTCCCAAAGATCATCACCCGAGGTGCGTCCATCTCTTCTGCTCTTGCCATTACTGCGTTTAGAGAGCCTGATGATTGATGTTTCGTATCCTACTTGCCTCTTGCAGCACTCGGAGCGTCCAGTATCTTTGGCGTCCCTCTCGCGCGTGAGCTCTGCTTGTGGTACGTGATGATTCAGTTGTGTGGAGCTTGTCCACTTCGATTCACAGAGAGTGGTGGCGCATACTAATCATCGCGTTGTATGTGCGCTTGCATTCGAATAGGTTGGGCGTGGTGGACGCGTCCCGCTCGACGGCCGACAAGGTGCTCAAGAAGGACTACAGCATCTGCGTGTACCCGGGGGGCGTCCCGGAGATCTTCCTCGTGGACCCCAAATCCAAGGAGACCGCGATCGTGCTCAAGGAGCGCCTGGGTTTCGTGAAGCTCGCGATCCGCCACGGCGCCGAGCTTGTGCCGACCTTCGTATTCGGCGAGAAGTGGTTCTTCAACGTGTGGAACCCACCCAAGAGCGTCATTTCGTTTTTCCGCAAGGTGCTCAAGATCCCGATCATCGTGTTCTGGGGCCGTTTCATGTGGGTGCCAAAGCGCCTGCCGGAGGGCAAGACCTTCGGCGTGGTGTACGGCAAGCCTATCGCCACGACCCAGAAAGACGAGCCGACCGAGGCCGACATTCGCGCCGTGCACGCGCTCTACGTGGCCGAGATCGAGCGCATCTTTGAGCAGTACAAGGCCCGCTACGGCTATGACGCCGACGAGAAGCTCGTGATTACTTAGAGAAGAAGATACGATATCCCTGTACTTTGTGGGCAAACTTTTCAAATAGGTTACCAGTGTAACCTGACATTTGACCAAACGTGTTTCAAGAAAACTCTCTTTTGAATTGAGCAATGGGGAGCAGCTACGATGAATGAATGACCAAGGGTCAGAGTTCTTTCAACTTAGCAGCTTGGCTTGACTGGGATCGTCGGAGCTGGAGCCTGGGTGGTTGGGGCTGGAGTGCTGGCGTCTGGGGTCGTGTACCCGATGAGCGTGATCGGCTGGGTCGGGTCGCACAACACGAACGTGGTGGTGGGCTTGGCCGGAGCGCAGTCAATCTGCTCGGACGGACCGTCGCTCGTGATCACCTCGGGCTTGGCGTAGCACGAGCGGATTGCCGAGAGCTGGTTCTTGCCGTCCACGCCCGAGCAGAAGATCTGCACTTTGTTGGTGTAGAGCACTTCAATGGCCGCGAGCGATGGGATCTCAGGCTTGGGCAGCGCGGCCCACTTGCCGATCTGGGTCGTGGCTTTCTCCACGAGTGCCGCTGTCTTGAGCGTCGCCTTGAAGTACGTCACGGCCGCGGTGGCGTAGTCGTCGCCGTTCGCGGCATAGCAGATGCCATGCTTCTGGAACTCGTGGTTGTAAATCTCGCAGAGCGAGTCGTACTCGTTCGACTGCGTCGGGTCCACCCACTTGGTCTTCATTTCATCGAGCAGCGCCTTCTGGGTCTTGGCAAAGTCCGCGGCGTGGAACGGGCGGTTGATGATCGTGTCGCTCACGTTGCAGCAGCCGGCGTAGCCGTCGTAGTAGTTTGGCCAGAGCCCGTGGATCGTGACCTCGCTCTTGACCACCTCGGGCTTGCAGCTCACGCCGTTTGGGTACGGGAGCACGTTCTGGTGCGAGATCGTCGAGTCCACACCCTTGAGCAGGTCACGGCAGAACTGCGGCGCGAAGAGCTGCTCCATGACGAGGTAGTCAAAGTCGCCGGGGCGCTGTCTCTTCTGGAGGCACAACGGGGCGTTCGTGAGGCACGTCGGTGCCGCCTTCGAGTTGACGCAAATGTCCACGCACTGCTGCTTCGGTGGGTTCGGGAGCCAGCCGCCGAGGTAGTCGGTCGCCGCCACGGGGTTCTCGGCGATCAGCAGCGCTGCGGCGAAGAGTGCCACGAGAGACGCTGGCTTGGCTACCATAGTCTTTCAGAAGACCTGGAGTTGAGGGGATCTGAGTGGAGTAACACAGATTGGAAACTGATGAGGTCTGCGGGGTTCACTTCCAGAAAGCGGATGGAGGGACTGGGTTGAGTTCGTGAGTGAGAGATTGGGTACATGGATGGAAATGTTGACGCAAGTGGTCACGGAGATTCGTTTCTTGTGGACGCGGGGGCTCCAGTCCTGACTCTGGGCTGCGGACGAAGCGCGCGCATCCCCAAGTGGTGACAGCTTCCGGCTCATCGCTGTCTATGGATGGCCAGAAGCGGTGCATGCTTGCTCATTATCGAAACGGACTGAAGTTCAAGACCCTGTGGGTACATGTGTGACGCAGGCGAATTCTCTCGCACTTGTGGTTTGGAGCATACCTCTTCAATGTATCCCTCTTTAAATTAATATTAGTATCTGTTTTGCATTTCAAAATGGTAATTTTGATAGTTTATAAGCAAATAGTTGTTTTCATACTCAAAACCTTAATTAGTTAATCATGATATTAATCACTGCATTTGATTGATTTCAGGAGGCTTTTCGCTGCTCAGAAGGTTTTGACGTTTTTTTCGAACCGAGGATCTCCAGTCTCTTGCTTTCTTTACGATCAGATGCTGACAGCACTCGCCCGCTGCATGCGATTCACCCGTGAGATTTCCAGCAGAAAGTAGCATGGGAACCGCTTTCGACCCGCCCAGAGCTCAGGCTGTGGAAAAATCGAGCAAGAATACGGGAGCGGTCGGTCTTGCAGCCCCGAATTTCGGGCCAGCACCACGTTGCGCATGCTGTATCTATCTATTCGTCTTCACAATGTTTTATAAAATAACCCACCGGCGGAACTGAAGCGAGTGCCCTGGACGTCCTATTTCAGATGAGCATCGTGTAAAAGGACGACGAACGAGACAGCCAGCGCAAGTCAGCTTCTTTTTCATTTCGACACCCACTTGACCGAGCGAGACTTGCAAGTTCTATCGTACTACGAAGTCTTTATCTCCTCAAGTGTTTGTGTGTACCAGAAAGTGTTGTGCTTGACATGGCATTGGCAACTAGAGTTTTCCCATTATTCTTTTCAACTTCCATTGAAGATGTGGTAGGTCACTTGAGCCAAGTGTCCAAAAAGCGTCCAAATAAGCTCATTGCGGATATTTGTGAGCTAACTGGAATTTGAGTGAGTAAAATTTACTCGGGAGAAATGAATGTTAAATACGAATTAGGTTTACATCTTGACTTCTAAGGTTATTTCTATCTATGTAAATCCGCATATTTGTTTAAATGTATGCTATGCCACTCAGCGTATTTAACAATCTTGTCCTTTCGAAGCGGATATAATCAATGTACTGATTATGCTTTGTATGTATGTCGTCATCTGCATCTTCCACAAGTAACATCTTCCTTCTCATATCATACTTCTCGTCAAGTGAGGACTTAAGTATCTGGAGCTGATGTGATGCAGAAAATATTTATAATCTAGTTCGTACTTAACAAAACCATACTTAGCAGGAGTATTAGTGTAGTTCTACAAGCTCCAGAGTGTCATCAAAACCATTCCAGCGACGCAATCACTACTTCATTCCTGAAGAGATCCTGAAGTGATAAAGTTCGCCACAAGCTCGCCGCCACACCGTCGATCGATCGAATCCATGGGGCCGCACGAAGAGAAGCAGCCGCCAGCTGGCAGCCCCAGCGCTGTGCCTGGACAGCAGGAGAAGAGCAGCAGCAACGATGCGGATGGGCTCTACGAGTACACGCCGCCGCCGTACTTTGGCGCGCAGAGCCGCGTTCCCAAGTGGCTCCAGGCTTGGATCGCGGACGCGTTCATGTTCGTCGTATACCACTACAACCTCTGGGCGGTACCCGTGCTGGCGTTCTTCGTGTACCTGTACCAGTCGGGCCACGGGATCATCGCCATGGCGCTCGTCGCGATCTACATCCCGCGTTTCCTCGACGGCTCGGAGCGCACGGCGAACGGCCGCCCGTGGCAGTGGCTCTGGGACACGCCCATCTGGCGCCTCTGCTCCGAGTCCATGGGGTATGTATTGTATATCGCTTGATGTTTGGAGCACTGGTAGACTGACTGCCTGTTGCATGTACTTTGGTGTAGCCTCACGATCCTACGCGAGCAGAAGCTGGACCCGGCCAAGCAGTACATCTTCGGCTTCCATCCGCACGGCATCCTCATCCTCTCGCGTATCGCTACGTACGGCGGCAACTGGGAAGCCATGTTCCCGGACATCACGGCTCGACGTACGCTCCTTACAACCTGTTCTCCTTTGAAGCTCTCAAGTCTTTTGCTGTTGGCTCTAATATCTACGCAATTTGCTTTGCTTGTGTTTCCATGTAGTGCTCGGTGCGACGGCGGTGTTCTACGTGCCGCTGGCTCGCGAGATCTGTTTGTGGTACGAACACCAGTATGTCCTAAATGGCTGGTGTTTAGGTATCAATCAACTGATCTCCTAAATCCATTTGGGCGTTAACTGTTAGGCTGAATGCGGTGGACGCGTCTCGCTCAACCGCGGAGAAAGTGCTGAAGTCCGGCAAGAGCGTCATGGTGTACCCCGGCGGCATCCCCGAGATTTTCCTGACCGAGCCCGACTCGAAAGACGTGAGTTATCCTATGCAGCGTATCATGTTGGATAGGAACCTGACGTATACGCCTCTCTGTTGTATTTCTATCTTATAGAACAAGGTGATGCTAAATAAGCGCCTTGGGTTCGTGAAGCTCGCGATCCGCCATGGCGCCGAGCTGGTGCCCGTGTTCACCTTTGGAGAGAAGTGGCTCTTCAAGTACGTCTATCTGTCGTTCTATAATATAGTTACTATGAAAAGTAGTGTGTGCTGAGAAACTAACGGTGTGTCTTAATGCCTTCATTATTGCAGTGTGTGGACGCCTCCGCAGCACGTCGTGGCGCTCGCGCGCAAGGTACTCAATATCCCGATCATCCTCTTCTGGGGGCGCTTCCTCTGGCTACCAAAGATTCTCCCGAAGGAGAAGACCTTTGGCGTCGTGTACGGCAAGCCAATCCCAACGTCCAAGATCGCGGACCCGAGCGACGAGGAGGTCCAGGCCGTGCACACGCTCTACGTCGCGGAGATCGAGCGCCTGTTTGAGCAGTACAAGGGCAAATTCGGATACGACGCCGACGAGAAGCTCGTGGTCTTGTAAAGGAGAGAAGAAACGAGGATGAAGAGTGATGGATATAAGTGTCCAACCAAGTCTGGAAGGTCTGTAAGTATCGCATTATAGAGATCCTGTGTGCATGTTTGTTGTTTGCCATCTTTCTCACGCCCACTCGGTCAAGTATGTGTTCACTTTGTATGGGGGTGACCTGATGGTAAGTGTTGTATGATCACATTTCTCTCGCGCAGGAATTTGACCTCATCACAAATTTGCTGTTATTGTGGCAACTGCCATCGGGGCAAGTGGCTTGGGTGGGCATCTCAGTGTCGAGTCAATCCAACAGTGTTCCATTTGTGGTTGATGTGATAGGAGACTCACAAACTGTTCTCTTTGCAGGCGGGAGAAAATCAAGTCAAACCACTTGGAGAGAAGTGTTCCATGTTCTTAACCATCAGGTGGTGGAGCTAAGAGCTGTGATCGTTGCTTCTAAGCCTTCCCGATGCCACCCAAACCCAACTCTTTGGCTCGTTGCCCCACTACTCATTCAACAATTTCCAGTCTCCCGCACACTTCGACAACAACCACAGCAATTCAAGAATCGTCAGTCAATTCAAGACAGCAATCAGCAGTATGCAGAAAACGGTGTTGGCTCTCGCGGCACTCTGCCTCGTGCTGGCGTTTCTTCAGTTTGATGAAATTGACGCGCATCGAAGCCGCCAGGGTCATCCTAGGAAAGTCAAACACCACCTTCACAAGCATCGCTCGAAGCCCTATGGCAAACCGCATGGTCGTCGCTTGACCGAAAGCTACTCGTACGGTGATGCCGATGACTGCGATGATGACCACGGTCACCATCACAGCCACCACAACCATGATCACCACCACAAGAAGATGAAGGAGCACGGCTTCGGCAACAAGGACTATGGCTACAATGACTACGCCAAGGGCTACGACAACTATGGCTACGGCAAGGGCTATGGGTACGGAGGTGGCTACGGATATGGCTACAAATACCCATCGCAATCGTACTACTCGTACGGCTATGGCTACTCCCCAAACTACTACAGCTACTCGCCATACCAGTCGTTCCCATACTCTTACCAGTTTCCAGAGGCGATGATGATGGGAGCCAACACTTTCAACTCAGCGTCAGCGTTCGGTTCTCCACGCGAGCAAGCCACGGCAATGGCGAGTGGAGCGACTAACAATGGTCTCAATGGCGGTGTTGGCGTGGCTCCAGCTCCGACCCCTGCGGCCACTTCGACCAGTGAAGCTGCTGCTACTGTCACTGCGACTCCAGCGAAGAAAGTCATTGGACCTGCTCCAGCCCCTGCTGCCAAGTAAGTGAGCTCTCCTGAGTCGGGCTTGGGATGGAATGCCTGCGAATATGTGTGGATGTGAAATATCCAAAGTCCTCGAGACCTCGTGAGTCCATAGTAGCGTTTGAAGGTGAAATAATGAACAAGCGTCAATGTGCGAAATCGCGCAACAATGAAAGTTGTTTGATGTGCAAAAAGGTTTGAGGATTGAATGTCGCTATTCGCCATTTAGAAGGTCTCAACACAGAAACTCAGCATGGATCATCCCGCTCTCAAGGATTTAAGTAAATTCATCGTCGTCACTTTGACCCACGCGAGAGAGCACGAGAGGAGCACGATGAGTTTTCTCGAGTCTCTTTCGAGTCTTCCTCAAGTCTTCCTCGAGGCGCCGCCAACGAACTGCGAAACCAGACTTGTAAAGTTGATGAGTTGCTTCCTCGTTCATAGTATGGTGCCCGAATTCTGGGAACACCCAAACAACCCAAAGTGGTGGATGAAGTCTGGCTCGACAGAATTTCAAAGCCTTTGATTGCAAACACTGCAGTAGGTGAAAGAATCCTGGCGAGGGCTCATGGACAAATACCTCGCTCTGTAGGAGAATAGTTGAAATGGCGAAGTTGTTGTCTATGGACAGTTCGAGGTGGACGTCAGCAGCAACAACTACGGGAAAGTTATCTCTATCATCATGCTGAAGTGGAATTGCTTGTGTCATAGGGAAAGCAAAAGCTTGACTTCACTCAAGCACCACTCTGAGGATAAAGCCGACTGATCGGACGTTGCCTGAAGTACGCGAAGAATGCAACTCAAGCATGCTCCACACTGCGTCGGCCGTGCTGTTGTTGCGCTGCGTCGTGCGGCGTGAGCTCTTTGCCATGTTGTGCGTTATCGTGGGGCTGGTTTGCTGTCTTGATGATTGGCGAATGAGAGAGGTTTCATTGGCTTCAATATGCTTCCTTGAGAAAAAAGCTTGCACGTTGAAATGCAGGGTTGGATGGGTAGTGATCTCGCTTCAAACAGCAACTGACTTAGGTTTCTTTAACATGATAATCGATTTAGACAAATAGCGATTTAAATCATTCTCGCCTCAACTCATTTAAGCAAAACTAGGTGATACACATGCAATTTGATCAAAACAAGGTGTAGACACACGACGCATGTTCGTGTGTATTTGATGCCTGGGGTCCAGAGCGGATTCGTAGTTCTAGCTCTTTTGGCATTCTGGTTTTCAGTAATTGGATGCTCAGTTCTTTTCCGTGCAGGCGACGGTTTCTTCGCTGTGGGCTTGGCTTTGGCTTTGGTTCCAAGCTTAGCTCTCGTTTTCTTGGGTTTAGAGCATGAAACCCGACCAACCTTCCAGATTGGTTTTTCCGGAAAAGCTTGAATAACGAGAATGTGGTTCCGGCATCACACAGTTTGTTCAATCCGCTTGAGTAAAATACCCCCACGCGTGTGTCGACCACCACAACCGTGTTTTCGTAGTTCGACACCACCTCGTTCACCGACAGGTTTGCCGACCCTAACACGAACAAAAAACGCAAATCACACAAAATCGTGCAACATCAGCAATAATGTCAAATTGACTCAGGATAAAAACCATCCGCGGCTATTAACCTGTAATCACCATGGTCCCATTCACGATAATGATCTTGTCGTGCATCAGGGACAGTATCGTCCTGATCAACCCTTTCGTGGTCTTACTTTTAAAGTATCGTTGTATCGGCTATAGTTTTTCGATAGTTAAGGAAACAAAAGGGGTCAAATTGCCCTTAGACCTACGAATTTTACACCCACTTTTGTAAAACAAACGTATGGGTTCAAATTGACCCATTTGACCACGAAAGGGTTAAAATTCAAGTCAACACAAAATAAAACAAACAATATCAGCACTAATACAAAACAGCGATGCCAACAGTAGAGACACCTACTTGGAGCCGTTGCGCGCGCATGTATTTAAACTTCAATATGGTTTTTCCTGCTATATTGTGGTCGATGATAAGCCAGATCTTCAGATTTGGTTTGGCCCTTGCCAACTTCACAAGTTCATTGACGATCTAGTAATTCGAATCAGAGTAATAAGAACAATGTTTTCCCATACCACAGCAGGGCAAACAAAAAACCTACGAACTGGCAACTCAAGATATACATTGACATATCAAGAGTTAGGGTCGCACTTGTCATGAAGGTGAGCAACTCGAAATACAGACCTGACTGATGCTCGCCGGTGCAATCACTCGTGTTGCAGTCTCCACGCGTCAGCTTTTCCGCGCAGGGAATGCAGTGGTCTGGAAAAAGGAAAAGCGCAGTGACCCTCCCCAAATCGTTTGGCAAGGGTGTGTCGGCGTCTGCAATCGGGGACGCAACTGGAGCGGGGTCAGCGAGAAACTTGTCGGTTTCCTCGATAAGCGCGACTGTTTCATCTTCGACGGCTGCCGCGGCCTCTGTGTCGTAGTCAGTCTTCATGACCACGCACCGTTTGAGCTGTTTGCGCTTGAGCTTCTCGATGATGCCCAAGAGATTGGCCACGAAAAAAATGGGGGGGGGAGTCGCTTGGATTCGCTCGGATTCGCTCGGACGATCCAGTGTGCAAAATCATGCACACTCGGTCTTCTTTGGTCATATTTCAGAAAGCGACCTTTGATCTGACATTACTGGCAGAACCCCCCCCTCCCTAGACAGTATTTTTGTGGTGGCATGATTATACTGGTTTTTGTATCGAAGAGGACCACACTCTGTTGTCCATCATTTTTTTACAAATCGAGGGGGAGGTGGCCTTACCCTAAGAATACAAAATCCTAGATGGTCAGTGCGAGCAGTTTAGTAGGCCACCTTGTAGTGTGGTCACTTATTTTAACCAATCAAATCGTTCAAAATGTGGGGTCACGAAAAAGTATGCTAGAAAGGGAAACGGCTCAAGCGCAACCGGCTAATAGACGGTTATGTAAATGACTAAATTCAGTTCGATACATTTTCTCTTGTTTGCTGCTTCATGAAGGTAAGAGTCTTCTTTTAGATTATTTTATACAGAAAAAAATATTAAAATATAGAATAGAGACTTTATGTTCTTGAAATAGCGAGCAATAACATTTGAATTGCCACAAAAAGTGTGCTTGTTTAAAAAGAGCACTTTTTTTTGCTAAGGAACTCATTTTTCTTGAAAAGCAAAAATGCGAAAGGTACAATCTCAATTATCTCGCAGTCGCAAATTGCTCGCGAGAGATGACAGCGACACCATTTGATGGCGCTGCGCCAACTCCAGTGCTCCAGCGGCGCGATGCCAGCGACACTGGCGCTCCAGATACTACTTCTCTTCATACCCCAGCTTCAGTGCCAACTGCTATTGCAAACGCTCCACCTGCTACTGCATCTGCACCGCCCAAGTTCTGTCCGTCGCAGTCGACAGCGTACGTCTCCATGCTGCCATTCGCGTACACGAACAACGACGTCGCGCAGCTCTTCGCACCGTTCGGCAAGCTCGCGCGCGTGACTGTGCTGCGTGACAAGCAAACCCGCCAGAGCCGCGGCGTCGCGTTCGTGCAGTTCGCCAAGCCCGAAGATTGCGTGCGCGCGGTGGCGAAGATGCACAACACGTTGCTCGAGGGCATGACGCTCGCGGTCTCGCTCAGCCGCGACAACGGCCGCTCGCAGGAGTTCATCAAGAAGCGCACGTACGCGCAGGTCAAGCGCTGCTTTGAGTGCGGCGAGCACGGTCATTTCTCCTATGACTGTCCGCGCAACGTGCTCGGCGCGCGCGACAAGCCGATCGCGAGCCGCAAGCTCAAGAAGAAGAAGAAATTCGACCCGAACGAGCGCGTGCACTACTTTAATGACGAGGGCACCACAAACCTGCTGTACGTATTCCTATATGATGCGTTTGATATTTGGACTTCTATGGACTAGCACATAAGCTAATTGATGGCTTGCTGCTCTTGTTGGTATGTTCACACAGAGCTCCAGCGAATGATTTTGAGATGGACGTGTCGATCTCCTTACTGGCGTACCCGCCGCCAGCAGCAGCGATTTTGGCTCAAGACAATGGCGGCAGTGGGGACAGCGGCAGTGCACCGAAAGCCAAAGGCCGACGGATGCGGAAGGCGGCGTCCTACTTTAGCGACGAGGATGCCAGTGATGACGGCAAATAAAGAGAGCTCAAGAACGGGCACGCTCGGGTATGTTTGTTTGAATGCATCTAATAAATTATTGTGTGCTCTTGTTATGTATCTTTGTGTGTGTTTTGTCTCTTTCTTGGTTCTTTCTGGGTCTAATAAGGATCCCTTTGCGTTCTGACTGACTGTCTGCGAGTGCGTTGAGTTGATCTATGAGGTCCTGGGGTCGAGACACTCTCGCTGCCTTCTTTATTTTCGCTGACGCTTTGGCGCGCGATTGTTGCCCTGCTTGTTCCCGTGCTTGTTGCCGCCACCGCCGCGCATGAGCCCCGTGTACTTAATCATGCGGTCCGTCATCTCCTCCGCAGACACTTCGTCGCGCAGTTCCTTCTCTTCCGACGCGGCGAACCGCTGCTGACGGGACACCTCTCGGTATTCATCCTGTGAGCACAACGCATACACGAGTAAGCAAGCCATTGAATGAGTGAACGCGACCGCGAATACCGTTATAACCACGCGCATGAAGCAATGAAGCAATGAAGCAGCATATTCGTACCTCGACGCCTTTATTGAATCCGCCGAATGATCGACGCCCAAAGATCAGCGGTAAGGACGGATCTGGCACGTCCTGAACACACACGATCGCACTACACAATACGCACACATGCATTCACATTAGCACCCCATAATAAGCTATTGAGCAAGCATAATTATCAATACGCGCCACTAATAAACCAACCTGGTGTCTTGGCCGTCTTCGGGGCTCTCGTCGACGACCCACGCATCCTGCTTCTTGCGCTCCTGCGTCGCGGTCTGCTTGCGCACCTCCGCCTGCTTCTTGCGTTGCATGAACTGCAGTACAAGCACACATACACATATCATACCAGACGTGAGCTTCACTGTATCTACATACTGCTACACAACGCTCCAAGCTCCAACCGTTTAGTTCGTTAGACGCACCTTCATGGCGAGCGTCTTCTGTGAGAGCGCCGACTTGGACGTCGGTCGTGCTTCATTACCAGCGGTCGACGCAGCGGCAGGTGCAGCAGCAGGTGCCGCTTTGGGCGCTGCTGCCTTGGAGGGCTTGTCGCTTCCAGGCTTCCACATACTGCAGGGGTTGATAGTGAGCGATGCACGGACGGAACGGAGCTCTTGAGCGGATCGATGGCTTGCTTTGCGAGCCTCTTTGAGATGATCACTCCAATCGCTGGAGTCGATTGGAGGTGCATTGGTCCCGAATTTGAAACAATTGTATGGCGAAATTCTGTCCCTTGTTTCAGGTTTATTGTTTCTTTTGACATTTTGGACAATTCATGAAATGTTTGCAGTCAAAAATGTCGAAACAATGAACTCCGGTTTGCTGAATGACTGGAGTGGACCAGCCACAGCGGTTTATAAAAAGTGCGAAACGAGCCTCCTTTCTTCCATGTCACCTTGTTGACTCAAAAGGCGATCGACAATTTGCCTCACGGGCGATGCGGAATAGAGGAGCATTCGTACACAGATTAGCATATCCATGCTGCTCTATTGCACGTGCTACCTATCGTTGCTCGCCACCAAGTGTAGATACTTCACCTGAACGTTGGTGTTTGCTGTATTGGCGCTCACTGGTGATGGATGAGCTTTCTGAGGAGGTGGATGGCACCCGAGCCAGCCAATCAAACGAGCGCTCATGCTCATTTTCACCCAATCATTTGTCGTTACACATCTTCACTTCCTGATTCTGTGATAACGTTTTGTGACCCCTGCGTAACAACACTTCAAATTGTTAGTCAGTTTTTCTCGTCCCATTCACAATGACAAACTACCAGTAATGACAATGGCAATGAATATGGCGCATGCGTCACTACTCCACGCCTTCTCAATATGTGTCGCCGCTACATGTATCTTCGTGCCCATTGTATGTGCGTACAACAACAGCACAGCCTCGGAAGTATAATTTACAATTTGCATGGAAAGTTGCACACCCTCCTTCCATTTCGGAGAGTCAGCCTCTATCCTTCTCCCTCACGTTGATTGGTCGAAACGAAATCTTATAATGCGCAATATCCACCAATGAGTGGCGCGTTCTTTCTCGGACAGACTGAAGCAACAGCGAGGGGAAGGGGGGAGAAAACCACCACCAGCGTCACACAGCCAGAAGAAAGGAATAAAAGCCAAAAAGCGACAAGAAAGCGAAAGCGAGCGAGTGGAAGTGAGCACGTGACGCGCTTCGTCTTCTCTCTCTCTCTCTGTGCCCCAGCGCATATAAACAACACACACAGATAGACACGCTTGCATTCGGCCTCACGCGACCATCGTCGATAGACGAGTGGCGCGTGACGTGAACGGAGAAGAAGAGGAACGAGAAACAAGCAGAGAATGGAGCTGGAAGTTGAGACCGCGCACCAGATCGTTGGCGCGGACGACGTGGGCGACGCGGCGATGATCTCGCCGTCGCACAGCAGCAGTCTGAGCATCAGCAGCAGCAATGGGCTGCAACAGCACTTGTCTTCTTCACACAGCAACAGCTACGGTGGCGCGGACTCGCTGCGGCTGTCGGAGATCGAGAGTGCGCACCTGTGCCCAAGCGCGCGCGCGAAGATGGAGGAGCTCTTTAAGCAGTGGCTCAACGTGGAGGGCACAAAGGACATGATCCACGCGATCGTGGATGATATCCGCAGCGGCAAGGACATGGACGCGATTGTCGCGCTCTACGCCAACCAGTCGAGTAGCAGCAGCGGTGTGAATGGACTGCAGCCGCTCTCCGGTAGCAGTTCGGGTAGCTCGAGTACCACCATCAATGGCGACCTGCACTCGCCGTCACGAAGCCCAAAGCGTCCGCCAAACTACCACCACTTTGGCAGCAACTCGACTGCTGCGGGGGTGAACAACAGTCCGAACAGCAACAGTAGCCGCAAGAAGCATCTCGTCGTGAGTCTCTTTGGCGATGAGCTGCATGGCGAACTAGAGAAACAGCGCGAGCACGCAGACGTCGCGATGAAGGAGGACGACGCAGCAGCAGTACCACCAGCAGCGGATGCCGACCAGGCGATGGACGAAGACAACAACAGCAGCAACAATGCGACGGACGAGCAGGCAGCAGCGCTGGGTCAATTGCGCAAGCAGATCCCGAAGATTTACACACCAGGCGAGGGGCGACGAGGGCGTCTGCGCGGTCTGTCAACCGACTCCATGGCACGCAAGAGCGTACGTTTATGTTGATACCCGGGGTTGTATTGGGGACTAGTGTGTGAGTACTGACTGATATGCTGCTGTTGGACTATGAACGCTGGCTGTATACTCAACAGACTGACATTGAGACACGCTTCCGTGACTTCGCGGACGGCATGAAAGTCGAGGACTTTGTCGCGATCACCAAGGATCTCTGCGGGTTTCCGTCGTTCTTCAACGCGCCGTTCTTCCGCCGCATTCTCAACAGCACCGCTGCAGGCGATAAGGCTGCCGCGGCTGCGCCACCGAAAGAGAACCCGACAGACGACGACGCACCGCGGATCACGAAAGAGGTCTTCCAGGCGTACTGGACAGCGGAATTGGCTCCTTATGACAGCGTTGAGCGCTTTTTTAGAGTAGTAAGTGCCGGTGTGGTGTCCTGTTGCTCTCACGGTATATTGCTATTGTATCGGTTCCCTAACTTTTATTGTCTTTTTACTGAATGTGTGATTTTTTCAGGTAAAGCAGCCACAGAACGACTACATTGAGCGCGACGACTTTGCGCCATTTCTACATGGTAAGCTCCCGTGAAGATGTGATGGTTTGATATCCACAAAGACTGACTAGTGTGCTCTTTATGCTGGTGCTGTAGAACTTCTGAAGTACCACCCCGGATTAGAGTTTTTGGGGAACACGCCGGAATTTCAAGAGAAATATGGTCCGTACGCTCGTATTTGATTTGTATGACTGCGGGGCACGTACTAACGTATTAGTTTTTGTGACCGTGTTACATGCAGCGTTGACCGTGGTCGTGCGGATTTTTTACAGTGTAGATAGAGACAGCAGCGGCCGCATCACGTTGCGAAAACTGCGTCGCAGCAACCTCATCGACGCGTTCAACTGCGTGGACGAAGAAGAGGACATCAACAAGGTACGTGCGCTCTTGTTCTTTTATTCGTTTTTGGGAGAATTTGGTTTGTTCACAAATATTCACCCGGACGGATGGTTGTGTTCTGTGTTCTTTTATTCACACGCTTTCAGGTCAACTCGTACTTCTCCTACGAACACTTTTACGTGTTATACTGCAAATTCTGGGAACTGGACACGGACCACGACTTTTTGCTGAGCCAAGACGACCTCGTGCGCTACGGCGGTCACTCACTCACGCGCGTGATCGTCGACCGCATCTTTGAGCACGGGCGTCGGCCGTTTGCGCGCGTGCAGAACCTGTCGGTCGACGAGAAGAAGAAGATGAGCTACGAGGATTTCATTTGTACGTATTTGGTTCTATCTGACTCTACTATTCGCTTGACGAGTTCTAATTGGCGAGTTTGTCCAAATGTGTTTTGCTACAGACTTTATGCTCTCGGAGGAAGACAAGAGCAACCCCGTGAGCATCCGCTACTGGTTTGAGCTCATTGACACGAACGAAGACAGCGTGATCCGCGCTGACGAGATGCGCACGTTCTATCGCCACCAGATCCACCGAATGGAGTGTCTCGGCCACGAGGTTGTCCCGTTCGAAGACGTGCTCTGCCAAATGTGAGTTTGTTGTGCTGTTTTAACATTCGTTATTGCTCGTCGTGATGGATGGAATCGAGGTACTGACACTGTTGTTGTCCACTTTGTGAAACTTTAGGTCGGACTTGCTGCATCCAGCGGTCGAGGGCGAGTTCTACCACAAGGATTTCGTGCGAGACGACAAGATCCGCGTCTCGGGCGTGTTCTTCAACGTGCTCTTCAACTTGAGCAAATTTATAGAGTTTGAACAGCGCGACCCGTTCCTGCTGCGCCAGCAACTCGCCGAACCAGAGCTCACGTACGTTTGTTTGTTTGTCTTTGTGGTGTTGAAGTCAATCCTCGTCATTTCTGGAGTACACCCAGTTTTCTAACCATGTGCTTTCTTTGTGTTCTTGCAGTGACTGGGACCGCTATGCTCGAGCCGAGTACGCTCGCCTGGCGATGGAAGAGGAAGGCCGCGACGACGACACGGCAATGGACATCGACACGATGGACGGCTGGTACGTCTCGGATGAGCAAGAGGAAGACGCGGACATCATGGGCACTGGCGGGTCTGCGGCTGGCGGTAGCCGGACGGTCGAAGCCCCCTTTTAAGGAAACCACGAGTCGAGAGCAGAGTCACCTGCGGACACCTGAAGTACAGAGCGAGGGAGAAGAGAGCGATACAGAAATACAAGGTCTGAGCTGCAACCCCATCTCCACCAGTAGAAACGTGTATAGGAAAGCAAGAAGGTGGAGAGAGTGAGAGAGAAGCAGCCCGGCTGACTGGCTGTCGATTGCAGCACCAGATGAGGTGAAGAGTAAGCGAACAGCCTTGAACGAGGGGGGTATAAGCGAGCAAACAGGCACACATACAAGAGAGAGAGACACACACACATAATACAACAAATACACACACAAAAAGCAAAAGATATTGGGACGAACTGTGCTCCTGTTACTGTTTCTTTTGCTGCGCCTGCTGTTTGAGCTTCTGCAGCCGATCGTTGCAGGCCTTGAGCTGCTTGACCTGCACCTGGCACTTGGTCCAGTCGCGGTCGTACTCGCCCAGGCACTCCTCCAGCTTGTAGTAGTCTTTAGAGCAGCCCATGCGCTCAATCATGTCGTCGATGTCGATGTCCGCGCCAAAGTCACTCTTGCTGCCAGCGTGCAGCCCCGGCACCACCTGTGGCGGTGCGTCTCGTGCGCTCATTGTAAGGATCTGTGCTGTTGTATGCTGCTGTCTGCTGCTGGAGGCGATGGCGACGGCGGAATCAGAGCTTTCCTTCCTGGTGCTCGCGCTTGCTTGCTTCTTGCCTGCTTGTCAATGTCGCAATGACACTTCGGTGTCAAGTGATGGGTGATGCTATAATATTCTCTTCGATAGTTTTCTGTGTCTGTTGACATGCTCTTTGCTAGGCTTTCTATAAATTGTCACTATATCGAGGTTGAAGCTTGATAGTGACATACTAACAATTCATCATCATAAAGAAATCCTTGCCTTTCCACACACAACCGAAGCAGCAGCGGAAGAAGAGGAGGAGGAAGACGAAGAAGAAGAAGAAGCGCGCACGCGAGAGCATCTGTCGCCCCCTTCCATCTGCACATTCTGGTGTGTTAACTGCGTCTATGGAGTCCCTTGTCAGCGCCGAGGAGTTCAAGGCGCTCTTCCACGCCAAGTACACGGAGCTGGTCGCGAGTGGCGTCACACCAAATGACGCCGCCGCGCAGGCTCTGCAAAACCTGCAGCACCTCATGCCGACACCTGCGCCTGCTGCTGCTGCGTCTACGACGGAAGTCGCTCCAGTAGCAACCGCGCCACCAGCGGCTCCAGTCTCTGTCGCTGTCCCGCAATCGCCTGCTCCAGCGAGTGTGCCCATTGAAGAGCAACAACAACACGATGGAGGAGGTGGTGATGTGCACATGGAAGACACGGATGAGGAAGAGCGAGAGATGCTGGACCAAGCAAAGGCGATGTCGTCAGAGAGGCATGAGCACGTCGAGGTCGAGGGAAACCAGCAGCAACACAATGGAAGCAGTCAGGAGACCGCGGAGATTCAAGCTCCAGCTGCTGCATCTGCACCAAGCCCAGTGGAAGAAAAGAGTAACTTGCCGCCTCTGGGTACGCAATTGAAAGACGCGCTGCATGCCGCTGCGTTAACGGACGAATACCGAGACGTGAAGAAGTTCGTGTACCAGATCTTCTCCGATCTCGACGTGCTGAACGTGGCATTCGTCGTCACGAGGGATGGTTCGAGTGGGAGTGCAATAGACGCAGATAAATGGTGGAACGTGGACCACGCCTTGCTGACGGAAATGTATGAGCTGCTGAACACAGCGATGAACCAGAGCTCGGACCAGAGCGCGCTACAAAATACGATGCGCAACGCACTGGAGACACTCGTGTCGCAACCATGGAATGTCTGCTCGACGTGGTCCAAGCCCGAGTCGCTACGGTTCTTTTTGATTCTCTTTGAACACCCGTCGTTCTTTGATCCAGATTATTTAAACGTCGTCGGCGGGCTCTGCAAACTGTTCTACCACTCTTCGTCGGCCGCGAAAGCGCTCGTGCGCGACCACTGGAGCCAGCACTTCGACAACGACGAGCTCTATCGGCTGCTTCAGATTCTTCAACAAGTGATCACAGTGTGTCTCTACGGATCAAAGAAACTGGATCTCGTGTACGCCTCCTGCAGCGTGTTGAAGGAGCTCCATGCGATCAACAATGAGCGCAGCGCCAGCGAGCCATTTGCGACCTACGAAGAATTCTACAATGACGCAGTCAATTCCGAAGTCGACATCATTGAAGACTACACGCGCTCGATCACGTTTATGAAGAAGCGCCACGCGATCTCGTCGTCAAGTCGCGAACCGTTCATCATCCCGCAGCGCATGCTCTCGGAGCTCTCGTTCTGTGACTACCCGTTTGTGCTGGACGCAGGCTCCAAGAGCCGCATTCTCCAAGTGGATTCCGACCTCGAGCAGCGATCACGCGCACAGGATGCCGTGCTGGCGGGTCCTCTCATGGGCTTGGCGTCCCAGTACCTGGTCCTGAAAGTGCGACGAGAGAATGTGATTGAAGACTCGTTACAGCAGCTGGTGCGGCTGTCGGCAGATACTTTGAAGAAGCCTCTGAAAGTCAAGTTTATCGGCGAAGAAGGTGTGGACGAAGGAGGAGTCCAGAAAGAGTACTTCCAGATCCTCATTCGTCAGCTACTTGATCCTGCATTCGGGATGTTCACCTACGACGAAGAGACCCGCCACTTGTGGTTCAACAGCGACTCGCTAGAGTCAACCATGGAGTTTGAGTTGATTGGGATTTTACTGGGCATCGCGATCTACAATGCGGTGATCCTCGACGTGCATTTTCCTCACATTGTCTACAAGAAGCTGATGGAGTGTAAGATGGGGCTCGAAGACGTAGAGATCGCGATGCCGGAGCTGGGCCGAGGGTTGCGCCAGCTGCTGGAGTTCCAGGGGAATGTGGAAGAAGTGTTCCAGCGCAACTTTGAGTACTCGTACGAAGTGTTTGGCGCAGTCAAGACCGTGGAGCTCAAGCCTGGCGGCAGCTCGATTCCTGTGACCAACGAGAACCGAGACGAGTACGTGTCGCTGTACGTCGACTACATTTTGAACAAGTCTGTTGCACGCCAGTATGATGCATTCCATCGCGGGTTCCATTTGGTTTGCAACGGCGAAGTGCTGCAGATGTTCCGCTGGGAAGAGCTGCATCTGACGATCTGCGGCAGCCCGGATTTGGACTTCGAAGCGCTAGAAGAGGTAACACACTACGACGACGGCTTCACAGAAGACAGCGAGTGCATCAAGTAAGTGGAGCGTTTGCTTTGATTTTGTGTCGGGGGTTCGCCTAACGAGCACAATTCTTTTTGTGATATGTACTTTCTGCTAGAAACTTTTGGAGTGTGGTGCACGAATTCTCGCTCGAAGAGAAGAAGAAGCTGCTGATGTTCTCGACCGGAAGCGACCGCGTGCCAATCCGCGGCCTCTCCAACATGGTGTTTGTGATCTCTCGCAACGGGTCCGACTCGGACCGTCTCCCAAGCGCGCACACCTGGTGGGTGAACTAACAACAGGATTCGGCATCAACTCTGTGACGCTCTTGGTTTATGTCCAATCTTTCGCTAACATTCGTGCTCGTATTCTTTATGTATGGGAAAACTTAAAGCTTCAACCACTTGCTGCTTCCCGAATACAGCAGCCGTGAGAAGCTCAAGGAGCGTCTGCTTCTCGCCATCACCCAGAGCGAAGGATTCGGATTGAGGTAGTCTTTGCTACTTAGTAGTTCGAGGGAGGCGCGAAAGAGTTGTGCGTTCAAAGAGCGAGGAGACTTCTGAACGGGCGAGACAGAGCAACAGCAGCTCGAGCCGAGAAGAAGAAGAATCAGCAGGAAACAAAGACAAAAGGATCTCTCCTAAAGGTTCTTTTTCTCCTTCTTGTTGTTGGGAACGAAACTCAAGTGGAAGTTGCTTGAAGAAACGATTGTTGCAACTTCATCTTCCTATTTCAAAGAGCCGGAACTGTAAGAGTATCACTCTTTCTCTTTAGCATTAGCGCTCTAAATTTGCGTTGAATATCTGCAGGAAGATGGCTTGAGTCACTACGTTATCACTCACTTGTTAAAAGTTTGTGATGGAGGATCGCTATCTCCTCGCTCGCTTTTAAAAGTGAGGCGCTGAAGGTAACGGGGACCAAGACCGTCGATTTCCGCTCTCTCACTCCTAATGCATAGTCAGTTTTTCATCCGCTCGCATCTGCACACTCGTCTTGGGTTTGCAACTCAATCGAAGGGGGAACATGAAGGAGCCACTGGTCCCGCCCTACCGCTGCGTCAAGACGAGCCTTAAGAGCGTCGTCAAGAACGATCTCGTCATCGAGAAGCTGACCGATGCCGCGCTACGGGCCAACAGCACAATGATCCACACGCTCCAGCTGCTCCAGCTGTACCTGCTCCACTGTTGCGAGAAGGGTAACGCACTGCCCACGCTCGACAGACAATTCGTGACCTCAGTCACGAAGGTACTCTGCAAGTTGCCCTCTCAGGGGCAAGCCTCCAAAGCCCGAGACGTAGATCACCAAGGATACACTCAATGCCTTCTACGAGCAGCACTACAAGGCGTACGTGTCGGAGGAACTAAGTTACCGGCATATGAACACTGTGCTCGCCTACCTCTCGACCGACGTGATCACCATGTACGAAAACAACATCAAGCAGCACTACGTCAAGTACGTCGAGCGGTACATCAACGTGTCGTTACGCAAGAAGGAGCTGGCCGCCATCATCAAGAAGAACTGGAGGAACGCGAGGAGCTGCCAGGACGCGCTGTGTGTTCGCTTGCGCAGGGTCAAGGACGACCTGCTCAGGCCACACCTGCCGAAGACATCGCACCCCCTCTACCACACGTGAATAGACGAGCAGTATCACCTGGTGCTCCGTGTGAGGGGTCTAAAAAGAGACAACGTCCTCTACGACATCCAGTGCTCGCTTCAAGACTACCTCCCGTGCATGCTGCGCATGATGAAGGCGGTCGAGGCGCACGGCACGAGCGT